>PITA01000875.1:0-45026 GCA_004023965.1 Spilogale gracilis
ATGAAATCTTTAGGGCGCCTGGGTGGCTCAGTTGGTTAAGCCATTGCCGACCGCTCAGGTCATGATCCCGGAGACCTGGGATCGAGCCCCACATCGGGCTCCCTGCTCGGCAGGAAGCCTGCTTCTCCCTCTCTCACTCCCCCTGCTTGTGTTCCCTCTCTGGCTGCTTCTCTCTGTCAAATAAATAAATAAAATCTTTAAAAAAAAAAAAAAAAAAATAAATGAAATCTTTAAAAAAAAAATTATCACTTCCAGGGGCACCTGGCTGGCTCAGTTGATAAGCGTCTGCCTTCAGCTCAAGTCACAATCTCAGCATTTTGTGATTGAGTGGCACATCGGGCTCCCTGCTCAGTGGGAAGCCTTCTTCCTCTCCCAGTCCCTCTGCTTCTGTTCCCTCTCACTGTCTCTCTTTCAAATAAATACATAAAAATCCTTTAAAAAGAGGGGGGCGCCTGGGTGGCTCAAGTCATTAAGTATCTACCTTCAGCTCAAGTCATGATGCCAGGGTCCTGGGATTGAGCCCCACATCGGGCTCCCTGCCTGGCAGGAAGTCTGCTTCTTCCACTCTCGCTCCCCCTACTTGTGTTCGGCTGTGTTTCTATCAAATAAATAAAATCTTTAAAAAAAAAGAAAGGCTTTTTTTGGTTACATTTTTTTTTTTAAAAAAAGATTTTATTTATTTGACAGAGAGAAACACAGCCAGAGAGGGAACACAAGCAGGGGGAGTGAGAGAGGGAGAAGCAGGCTTCCTGCTGAACAGGGAGCCCGATGTGGGACTCGATCCCAGGTCTCCGGGATCATGACCTGAGCCGAAGGCAGTCGCTTAACCAACTGAGCCACCCAGGCGCCCCTTGGTTACATTTTTTAAGTAAGCTTTATGCTCAACAAGGGGCTGAAACTCACAATCCTAAGATCAAAAGTCACATGCTCTTCCAAATGAGCCAGCCAGGTGCCCTGTAAAAGTTATTCCCCCAATAATAAAAAATTATTATTATTAAATAATAAATTTTGACTATAACACAATGCTGGTTTTTTTGGTTTTTGTTTTTTAAGTAAACTCTATCCTCAATGTGGGGCTTGAACTCACAGCCCTGAGATCAAGAGTCCCATGCTCCACCAACCTAGCCAGTTGGGGTTCCTGCTATGAAAATAATTTTAAGGATAGAAAACAGCTTGGCCTTAAACCAATGAAATGGTATCAGTGTTTATGTTGGACTGACTGAATTATAAGTTTCCCAATTTTTTGGTAAGAAGCTTGTATTAAAAAAAAAAAAAAAAAGGTTGGGCACTTGGGTGGCTCAGTGGTTAAAGCCTCTGCCTTCGGCTCAGGTCATGATCTCAGGGTCCTGGAATTGAGGCCCGCATCAGGCTCTCTGCTCTGCAGGGAGCCTGCTTCCCCCTCTCTCTCTGCCTACTTGTGCTCTCGCGCTCTCTCTGTCAAATAAATAAATAAAATAGTCTTTAAAGAAAAAAAAGCTTATGTTTTATAAGCAAGCAAAAACAAAATGATAGCCTTTCCTTTTAAAATAATTCCATATTAGTGCAATACATCCACAACCTCAAATAAAGGGCTTATTACCTAAATTAGTGCTTTTGAGCATGCTGACCAGTGCTGGCATAAGCTGAAACTCAAATGTCCTTTGGACTCCACAGTGGCTGCAGGCTGGGAGCTCAGTGACTTCTGATGTAGGGCAGGTGAAAAAAAGTGGTTCTCCACTCCAGGAATACCTAGAGCAAGGAAACAAAGAACCCTGAAGGAGGAGCACACATAAGTCCCATCACATTTCAACATCAGAGACCATGCTTTTCAATCTTTGCTTCCTTCTTGCAGAGTACCAGGAGCAAAGCCAGAGAGCAAAGAAAATCCAAAGCCCCAAAACCCAGCAGCAAGCCTGTAGAGCTCAGCAAGATATCTGAGGTCTTGTCAATGTTTAGTTCAAAGTCTGGATAAAGGCACTAAAGCCAATGTTGAACTGAATCTAACTACAACTGAAACCAAGTCTAGACTGGGCTCAACCAGAGAGTAAGCAGACTTGGATCTCCATACTACTATCCTTACAGAAGAAGGGACATGCCCTTCTTTTTTTTTTTTTTTAAGATTTTATTTATTTATTTGACAGAGAGAGAGATCACAAGTAGGCAGAGAGGCAGGCAGAGAGAGAGGAGGAAGCAGGCTCCCTGCTGAGCAGAGAGCCCGATGTGGGCCTTGATCCCAGGACCCTGAGATCATGAGATCATGACCTGAGCCGAAGGCAGAGGCTTTAACCCACTGAGCCACCCAGGCGCCTGGGACATGCCCTTCTAAGGAATAAATATTTACTTCAGTATCTACTGTTCTTCAATACACAGTGCTAAACATAAAAGAAATTAGTTATACAGAGCAGCAGAAAATTAATTTATTTATTTGAGAGAGAGAGAATGCATAAGCTGGGGGGGGGAAGTGATGTGGAGGGCAGAGCAAGAGGGAGAGACAATCAGAACATTAAGCAAGCTCCAACTCAGTGCAGAGTCCAGTTCAGGGCTCAGTCTTGAGCTAAAATCAAGAGTCACACACTTAAGTGAGCCACCCAGGTACCCAAAGAGCAGCAGAAAAATTTAACCCACCAGGAAAGTCAATATAAGGGGCGCCTGGGTGGCTCAGTTGGTTGGGCGACTGCCTTCGGCTCAAGTCATGATCCCAGAGACATGGGATCGAGTCCCACATCGGGCTTCCTGCTCTGCGGGAAGCCTGCTTCTCCCTCTCTCATTCCGCCTGCTTGTGTTCCCTCTCTGGCTGTGTTTCTCTCTGTCAAATAAATAAAATCTTAAAAAAAAAAAAAATACAAGAAAAGAAAAATACAATACAAGAATACCCACTGAGGGTGCCTGGATGGCTCAGTGGGTTAAAGCCTCTGCCTTCGGCTCAGGTCATGATCTCAGGTTCCTGGGATCAAGGCCCACATCAGTCTCTCTGCTCGGCAGGGAGCCTGCTTCCTCCTCCTTTCTCTCTGCCTACTTGTGATCTCTGTCTCTGCCAAATAAATAAATAAAATCTTAAAAAAAAAAAAAAGAAAAAAAAAGAATACCTATTGGGATGGGAGGAGGGAGTCGGGGAAGGAAAAAAAAAGAATACCCACTGGGGCACCTGGATGGCTCAGTTCGTAAAGCATTTGCCTTTGGCTCAGGTCATGATCTTGGAGTTCTAAGAACATGTCCCTCATAGAGCTCCCTGCTCAGTGGGGAGCCTGCTTCTCCCTCTTCCTGCCCCTCCTCCTGCTTGCATGCTCTCTCTCTGTCAAATAAATAAATAAAATCTTAAAAAAGAAAAAAGAATACCCACAGACAAGATGATGGAGTTATCAGAAAGAGACTTTAAAATATCAGTGGAAGGGGCACAAAACAAACAAATAATAAAATGTCAATACTAAACATATAAAAGAATCTATCAGAAAAGGTAGACATGCATAAACAGACGAGGAAGTCAGCATAGAAATGGAAACTAAAAGAGACTGAAAGAGAAATGCTGGAAATGAAAAATTCCATAGCACAATAAAGAACTTCATTTAAAAAGTTAACATCAGGTAGGAAACAAAAAAAATCTGTGAATCTGAGGAAAATAGAAACATCCAAAATGAAACAAAAGGTGAAAATAATTAAAAAAAAAAAAAAAAGAAACAGGGACTTTAAAAACAATGAGACAGGGCATCTGGGTGGCTCAGCTGTTAAGCTTCTGCCTTGAGCCCAGATCAGGATCCTGGAGTCCCGGGATCAAGCCCCGCATCGGGCTCCCTGCTCACTGGGAAGCCTGCTTCTCCCTCTCTCCCTCCCATTGCTTGTGTTCCCTCTCTACCTGTGTTTCTCTCTGTCAAATAAATAAATAAATAAATAGACTCTTTTAAAAAATAAAAAATAAAAACCACGGGACAATTTCAAATTGCACGTCTAATCATACAGGTTAACTGGAGTCCCAGAAAAAGGACAAAGGACAGAAGAAATATTTGAAGAGATAATGGCCAACATTTTTCCAAAATTCATGAATAGACATTAACATAAAAATCCAAAAAGTTCAGCAAATCCCAAGCAGGATATATTAAAACACAGACACTGAAATACCTAATAGTTTAATTACATATATAACAGAAGAACAAAAATAAGAATTACAGCTAATTTTTAACAGAAATACTAAAGGCAACAAGTCAATGGAACAAAATCCTTCCAGTGTTGAGTGGAAAACAAGTAAAAAATAAACTGTAAATAAATGTCTAGTGGGGTGCCTAGGTGGCTCAGTCGTTAAACATCTGCCTTCTGCTCAGGTCACAGTCCCAGAGTCCTGGGATCAAGCCCCGCATCAGGCTCCCTTCTTAGCAGGAAGACTACTTCTCCCTCTCCCACTCCCCCTGCTTGTGTTCCCTCTCTTGCTGTGTCTCTTTCAAATAAATAAAAACTTTAAAAAAAATTATATGAAGGGGCACCTGGGTGGCTCAGTTGGTTAAACGACTGCCTTCGGCTCAGGTCATGATCCAGCCCCACATCGGGTTTCCTGCTCAGCGGGAAGCCTGCTTCTCCCTTTCTCACTCCCCCTGCTTGTGTTCCCTCTCTGGCTGTGTTTCTCTCTGTCAAATAAATAAAATCTTAAAAAAAAAAAAAATACAAAATACAGGGGCGCCTGGGTGGCTCAGTTGGTTGGGCAACTGCCTTCAGCTCAGGTCATGATCCTGGAGACCTGGGATCGAGCCCCGCATTGGGCTCCCTGCTCGGCGGGAGGCCTGCTTCTCCCTCTCTCAGTCCCTCTGCTTGTGTTTCCTCTCTGGCTGTGTTTCTCTCTGTCGAATAAATAAATAAAATCTTATTAAAAAAATACAAAATACAAAATAAATATTGATACGTAAAAAAAGAAAAGATAAGAAGTTTTGGTGGGGAGGTGGAGAAAAGGGAACCCCCATGTACTTGTGTTTGCAGGAGTGTTAAGTTGGTCATCCACTGTGGAAGACAGTCGGGAGATTCCTCAAAAAATCCGAAACGGAACTACCATGTGATCCAGCAATCTCATTTCTGGGTATTTATTTATTTATTTTAAAGATTTTATTTATTTGACAGAGAGAAACATAGCTAGAGAGGGAACACAAGCAGGGGGAGTGAGAGAGGGAGAAGGCGACTTCCCACGGACCATGGAGCCCGATGTGGGATTTGATCCCAGCTCTCCGGGATCATGACCTGAGCTGAAGGCAGTCGCTTAACCAACTGAGCCACCTAGGCATTCCTCCGGGTATTTATTTAAAGGAAACAAAAACACAAACTCAAAAAGATACCCATCCTGATGTTCCTGCAGCCTTATCTGGGACAGCCAACACACATAAGTACCCAAGTGTCCACTGACAGATAATGGATAAAGAAATTGTGTGTGTGAGTGTGTGTGTGCTTGCTTGGTATGTCGGTATATACATGTACATACAAATACACACATACAACACACAACAGAATACTCAGCCATAAAGAAGGAAATCTTGACATTTGCGACAGCATGGATAGACCATAAGGGCATAGTGCTAAGTGAGGTAAGTCAGACAGAGAAAGACATGCTGTGTGAAATAGCTTACATGCATGACCTAAAAAAACCCCAAAACCAAACCAAACTCATAGAGAAGAATTGGTAGTTTCCAGAGGCAAGCGATTGGGGTGGGAGAAATAAGTAAATTACTTTTTTTAAAATTCAGCTTAGGGTGCCTGGGTGGCTCAGTGGGTTAAAGCCTCTGTCTTCAGCTCAGGTCATGATCGCAGGGTCCTGGGACTGAGGCCCACATTAGGCTCTCTGCTCAGCACGGATCCTGCACGGATCCTGTTTCCTCCTCTCTCTCTGCCTGCCTCACTGCCTGCTTATGATCTCTCTCTGTCAAATAAATAAATAAAATATTTAAAAATAAATAAATAAATAAATTCAGCTTAAATAAATCAAATAACTTATTAGGGGGAAAAAAACCACTCTAAAGGAACAGCTGAAAGTAAAGAGTAATAAAAAAGGTCAATCTTGGGTGTCTGCGTGGCTCAGTGGGTTAAAGCCTCTGCCTTCGGCTCAGGTCAGGATCTCAGGGTCCTGGGATTGAGGCCCCCATGGGGCTCTCTGCTCGGCAGGGAGCCTGCTTCCTCCTCTCTCTCTGCCTGCCTCTCTGCCTACTTGTGATCTCTCTCCGTCAAATAAATAAATAAAAATATTTAAGAAAAAAAAAACAACAAAAAAAAGGTGGGGCGCCTGTGTGGCTCAGTTGGTTGGGTGACTGCCTTCGGCTCAGGTCATGATCCCGGAGACCTGGATTCCCACATCGGGCTCCCTGCTCAGCGGGAGGCCTGCTTCTCCCTCTCTCACTCCCCCTGCTTGTGTTCCCTCTCTCAGCTGTGTTTCTGTCAAATAAATAAATAAATCTTTTAAAAAAAGAAAAAAAAAGGTCAATCCTACAAAGATGAAACAAAAGCTAGTGCGGCTATACTGACATGAGACTAAATACACTCCAAGGAAGGAATATCATCAGAAATAAACAGGAACATTTATTTATAATTAAAACAGAATCAACTCATCAGATAAATAATCCTACAAATGCATACACCTTCAAACAGTACCAAAATGCATCAGACGAACTGAAAGAACTAAAAAGACACATCCATAATCACAGCTGAAAGCTCTGACACTCCTCTCTCTGTAACTGATAAGCAAAAGTGATCAGTAAGAGAAACTGGTGTTGCAACAATTGGGTATTCAGACAAAAAAAGAACCTTGACCCTCATACATTATAGACAAAAATTAACTCAAAATGGATCACAGACCTAAATTTAAGAACTGAAACCAAAAACTCCTACAAGAAAACACAGGAAATCAAACAACAAATTTTGTTACCTTTGGTTAGACAGAAATTTCTAAGGAAATAAAAAGTTGAGGGCTCCTGGGCGGCTCAGTTGGTTAAACCTCTGCCTTCGGTTCAGGTCATAATCCCAGGGTCCTGGGATCGAGCCCCACATCAGGCTCCCTGCTCAGTGGGGAGTCTGCTTCTCCCTGTGCCTTTCTCCCTGCTCCTGCCGATCTCTCTCTCAAATAAATTAATAAAATCTTTTGGGCGTCTGGGCAGCTCAGTCATCGAGCATCTGCTTTCAGCTCAGGTCATGATCCTGGGATCATGGGTCCTGGGATGGAGCCCCACATCCGGCTCCTTGCTTGGTGGGAAGCCTGCACCTCTCTCTTCCACTCCTCCTACTTGTGTTCCCTTTCTCACTGTGTCTCTCTCTGTCAAATAAATAAATAAAAATCTTAAAATAAATATATAAATAAAATCTTTTTTAAAAATTAAAGTTCTCAATATTCTGAAAAGATACTATAGAGGTTACTTTAAAAAAAAAAAAAAATCATACTCGGGGCACCTGGGTGGCTCAGCCAGTTAATTGTCTGCCTTCAGCTCGGGTCATGATATCAGACTCCTGAGATCCAGCCTTGAGTCAGGCTCCCTGCTCAGCCAGGAGCCTGTTTCCCCCTCTACCTCTGCTGCTCCCCCTGCTTGTGTTCTCTTGCTCTCTCTCTGTTAAATAAATAAATAAAATCTTAAAAAAAAATAATAATCACACTATGTGATCCAAATTATGGGTTTTTTTTTAGTTTTTAAGTAACCGTTACACTCAGTGTGGGACTAGAACTCATTACCTCGAGATCAAGTGTTGCTCTACTAAGCCATTGAGTTGCTCCCCAAATTATGTTTTCTTTTTTTTTTTTTTTAAAGATTTTATTTATTTATTTGACACAGAGAAAGATCACAAGTAGGCAGAGAGGCAGGCAGAGAGAGGGGGAAAGCAGGCTCCCCACCGAGCAGGGAGCCCGATGCGGGCCTCGATCCCAGGACCCTGAGATCATGACCTGAGCCGAAGGCAGGGGCTTTAACCCACTGAGCCACCCAGGCACCCTGTTTTCTTTTTTTTTTTAAAGATTTTATTTATTTATTTGATAGAGAGAAACACATCCAGAGAGGGAGCACAAGCCAGAGGGGTGAGAGAGGGAGAAGCAGGCTTCCGAACAAGCAGGGAGCTCGATGCAGGGCTTGATCCAGGGATGCCAGGATCATGACCTGAGCCCAAGGCAGTCGCTTAAGCAACTGAGCCACTCAGGTGCCCCCCAAATTATGTTTTTTAAAAACACACAATTCCTGGGGCTCCCAGGTGGCACTGTCAGTTAAGCAATCAACTCTTGGTTCTGGCTTAGATTGGATCTCAGGGTCATGAGATCGAGCCCCACATCCAGGCTCAGTACTCAGCATGGAGTCTGCTTGAGATTCTCTCTCCCCCACCCCACCCCCCCCCACCCCACCCACTAATGCTCTCTCTCTCTCAAATAAATATTTAAAAAACAAAACCCCCCACACAACTCCTACCCACGTGCATGCATCCAAATGTATAAAAAATAAGTGAACAGAATACACTAAAATCTTAGTCTCTTGGTTTGTGGAATATTAGATTTTGTTTTCTCATTATATTTCCCAGTATTTCCCAAACTAACATGTATTGTTTTTATAATGAAGAGAAACAATAAAAGAAAATGTGCCTCTACCTTAAAATCTGCTCCTGACAAGCAGCAATTCTCTTCATGAATTTGTAAAATATCTTATCTCCACTTTTAATTATGGTCTTCTCATATTTTTCATCACCATCATTAGGAAGACTAAAAAAAGAAAAGCAGAAAACTCTTTTGAGCGTCTGTATCCAGAGAATTACAATATTCAGAAGAGCAAACAAGATGATGAACATTAAAAAAAACACACAAAAAAGATAATGAACATAATTTACAAATCATAAATTTAAGTGGTGCCTGGGTGGCACAGTCAAGTGTCAGACTCTTTGTTTCGGCTGAGGTCGTGGTCTGAGTTGTGGAAATGAGACTGTTAGACTCCACGGTCAGCACAGAGACTGTTTGGGATTCTCTCTCTCTCTCTGCCCCTCCCACCCTGCCTCGCTCACTCTAAAACAAAGAAATCTTTTTTTTTTTTTGATTTTATTTATTTATTTGACGAGAGAAACAGAGCTAGAGAGGGAACACAAGCAGAGGGACTGAGAGAGGGAGAAGCAGGCTTCCCACCGAGCAGGAATCCTGATGCGGGACTCGATCCTAGGTCTCCAGGATCATGACCTGAGCCGAAAGCAGTTGCTTAACCAACTGAGCCACCCAGGCGCCCCCAAAGAAATCTTTTTTAGGTGGCGCCTGGGTGGCTCAGTTGGTTGAGCGACTGCCTTCGGCTCAGGTCATGATCCCGGAGAGCCTGGATCGAGCCCCGCATCAGGATCCCTGTTCGGTGGGAAGCCTGCTTCTCCCTCTCTCACCCCCCCCCCCCCGCCGCTTGTGTTCCCTCTCTAGCTGTGTTTCTCTCTGTCAAATAAATAAAATATTAAAAAAAAAAAAAATCTTTTTTAAAAAAAATCATAAATTTGGGGAGCACCTGGGTGGCTCAATTGGTTGAGCGACTGCCTTCGGCTCAGGTCATGATCCCGGAGTACCGGGATCGAGCCTCACATCGGGCTCCCTGCTTGGCGGGAAATCTGCTTCTCCCTCTCTCACTCCCCCTGCTTGTGTTCCCTCTCTGGCTTTGCTTCTCTCTGTCACATAAATAAAATTTTTAAAAATAAATAAATAAATCAAATAAAATCAAATCCATCAATCATAAATTTAGGGTGCCTGGGTGGCTCAGTCAGTTGAGCATCCGCCTTTGGCTCAGGTCATGATCCCAGGGTCCTGGGATCGATCAAGCCCCGCATAAGCCTACTTCCCCTTCTCCCTCTGCCGCTCCCCGTTTGTGTTGTCTCTGTCAAAAGAATAAATAAAAATCTTTAAAAACATTAAAATTAAAAAATAATTTAAAAACCATAAATTTAATACCTTGCAATAGCTAACAGTAATCACCTACCCACCCATCTCCCAAGCCCTGCTCCCTAGCCATTTTCAACTCTAGGATAATTATCTGCAATTTTTTTTTTTTAAGACTTTATTTATTTATTTGACAAAGAGAAATACAGCCAGAGAGGGAACACAAGTAGAGGGAGTGAGGGAGGGAGGAGCAGGGAGCCCGAAGCAGGGCTCAATCCCCGTACTCCAGGAATCGTGACCTGAGCTGAAGGCAGTCGCTTAACCAATTGAGCCACCTAGGCGCCCCAATTATCTGCAATTTTAAAAGTCCTTACGCCCATTGACTTTCTCCATTTCTTTCCCCGTTATGGATTATTATTATTTTTTTTAAAGATTTTATTTATTTGACAGAGATGAACACAAGCAGAGGGAATGAAAGAGGATGAACCAGGCTCCCCGCTGAGCAGGAAGCCCAATGCGGGGCTCAATCCTGGGACTCCAGGACCATGACCTGAGCTGAAGGCAGACGCTTAATGACCCAGCCACCCAGGTGCCCCTATGGATTATTTTTAAACCAGTCTACAAGCAGTCCAATATTATTCTGAAAAGCTCACAAAGATAATAGCTCTGATAAAGAACCAGGTCATCTCTCCAAATATCCAATTGTAATTCTTTTATAATAGCAAAATGATCCTTCTTACTTTTTTACAGGGCTTTGGTTCATAAAGTCTTTCAAGACCTCAGTGATTCCTCGGGATCGAGGCCCGCATCGGGCTTCCTCCTCGGCGGGAAGCCTGCTTCTCCCTCTCTCACTCCCCTGCTTGTGTTCCCTCTCTAGCTGTGTTTCTCTCTGTCAAATAAATAAATAAAATCTTTAAAAAAAAAAAAAGACCTCAGTGATTCCTAAAACCATCTGATGACACAGACAACAGAGATAACAACACGACTCTCATTTCACTGGTTAGAGTTGAAGCTCTGGGCGGGTCTCTGACATCTCAGGCCAGTTCTCCAGCCACGGCGAAGGGTCAACAAACAAATGGTATTTTTCTAACTTAGCTGCCAGAGCCAATCATTTAAAAACAGAAAATAAAGAGATAGTAAACAGTGGTTCTTCTATAATGGTTGTCAGCCCTAACTTCTTTGCTCATCTTTTTGAAGGTCCTTAGAAATAAAGCAGTGATTTCCAGCTAACCCAAGGGTGGCTGGTAAGATCGCCTTGTCTCTGTCTCCCTTTCTCCTCCAAGAGGAGCAAAGCACAAAGGTCCTACACACACAAGTTCTGCTTGAAAAAGTTACCCCAAGGGGGTGCCTGGGTGGCTCAGTTGGTTAAGCAACTGCCTTCGGCTCAGGTCAAGATCCCGGAGACCCGGGATCGAGTCCCACATTGGGCTCCCTGCTCGGCAGGAAACCTGCTTCTCCCTCTCTCATTCCCCCTGCTTGTGTTCCCTCTCTAGCTGTGTTTCTCTCTGTCAAATAAATAAAATCTTTAAAAAAAAAAAAAAAAAGAAAGAAAAAGTTACCCCAAGTACTAGAATCAAACCAAAGGGTACCTACTGTGGCAACTTCTTGATCAAGTCCCCTCCCAGACTCAGCAGCACATATTCTCACCTTTGGGAAAGCAACTGTTCCATATCCATTCCTTCTTTCTGCTGATATTCCCTCAGAAGGCTATGAGCGTGATCCAGACTGACAAAGTCCCCGTAATCCTCCTCATCTACAACACAGATGTAGTAAGGCAGGAACTGTGGCACCACGGAAGTCAAGGCCATCTCTTCCTCAGGAGAAACGGGAGGAGCAGCGCGCAGAACAGTATCCTGCAGGTGGAGGTCTTGGAGCTGGGCAATACAGTCTGTGTTTTTGGCACTGTTGGAATCATTTCCAAAATCCAAGGTCAGCTGTGGGCATACAGCCTCCTCACTGTCACTTCCCCAGTCATCTGCACCTTCGCACCAATCCTCAGCTGCAAGGCCATTTTCCTGTTTCTGGAAGAATATCCAGCGAATGAAGCCCAAACACATTTGGGTGATCTCACCTATTCCCTCCGCTTGAGCTATCCATTCCCTCACCTTCCCAAGGGAGCCTTCACACAGCACCTTCCCCTCCTGCATACTGATTCAACTTCCACCCAAAAGCATGTTGGAGGTAACAAAAATTCTCTTCCTTTTCCAGGGGCAGCGTGACAAATGTAGTAGAGTGGTTTCTTCCAACTATCTATTCCAAACTCTTTCACGTATTACAGACGCTAGCAGGAGAGAACTACATTTCCCAGACTCCTTAGCAGCTAGGGTTTCAGATATAATTAAGGGCAGACTAATAAGGTCCAGTAGGGAGACACAAATTCGAAACAGAATGAGGTGGAAAGAGAGGCCACGAACCAAAAGTCTGTAGATGGATACAAAGCAAGAACCTGGAGGGCGCCTGGGTGGCTCAATGGGTTAAAGCCTCTGCCTTCTGCTCAGGTCATGATCTCAGGGTCCTGGAATCCAGGCCAGTGTCCGGCTCTCGGCTCTCTGCTTGGCAGGAAGCCTGCTTCTTACTCTCTCTCTGCCTGCCTCTCTGCCTACTTGTGATCTCTCTTTGTCAAATAAATCAATAAAAGTTAAAAAAAAAAAAAAAAAAAAAAAAAAAAAAAAAAAAAAAAAAAAAAAGCAAGGACCTGGAGCCAAAAGATCTGACAAGTGTAGCTTCCAGTTCACCAGACCACATCTCAGCTTTCTAACTGCAGGTAGAAGGTGTAAGAGGTCCTCGACAGGCCAGTTTTGAGGTGTGGTTCTGGAAATCATTCCTGTATTGACCCCCTCCAACCTAGCCAGTGTTAGTAAAAACGTAATTCTGTGTTGGATTTAAAAAGTAAGTGCTTTTCTATTATCTGCGACCCAATCCTGACACACACAGGCAAATACCACCTGTCTTCATCTTTTCATTCCTGGTACTGCTGATATGGGGCCAGGCACACATTTAGAACTCAGGGCATACATAAGGGGACATTTACAGGCAAAAGAAGACTGAATTTTGTTCCGCAGCTACCAACTTGCCGGACTTTTGGATTCAATAAATTCAAGATTTTTTTCTTATTGTTTGTTATATACACATACACATATCACAGGAACTATGTTTACTCTAAACACTTATATATTACACACAACCACATACATGTATACATCTACACTTTTTCCCAAACAGAAACATCAGCGAGTTATGTGCCTCAAGGCCTTCGGTCTGTATTAAAAGAAAAAAAACGAACAAACTCTTAAGGAGATAGCACTTCACAGTTCAGAAAAGTGCAAAAACCATTCCAAGGTACTTCAAAACACCACGGTTGAAAGTTTATCTTAAACGATATTCTAGATCATACCCTCAAATTACAGCAAGTCGTAACATGCTAATAAAAACCGCTTACCTGAGCGTCCTGTGTGCCTCTCTCTCGCATCTGCAGACACTGGGAACGGAACACCTTCCAGCTTCAGGGTAAAGATAAATAGCAGTGAGGCTCCAACGCTGACCACCAGCTGTCTGACCAGCCCAATCCGGTCTGCCGGGTGCTGCCCCAGCTCCCGCCCTCTCCGTATAAAATCTCGGAACTTCCCCACCTACCTGCGCGCCCCGCCGCTGCCGCACCCGGGGAGCGGGCACGCGAACACGTGCAGTAGCCGGTGAAACGGGGAACCTTCTAGCGGGCAGTATACCTGCACGACCAAGGCAAGAGGCTGCCTGCAACGTTCACACACTGGCCTCGGCGCTGCTACCGCCGGCAGGGCGTCCTGCGGGCAAGAGAAGCGCTCAGGACTCCGGCTCTGCTCAGAGACCTCGCCCATTCCCTCAACCCGCAGCCCTCACTAGCACCCGCCGACCCGGCTCCGGCGCTTCACCTTACCGGAAGGCCGCCCAGCTTGCTAGCAGTCCAGGCGCCCGGCCCCGTGGGGCTGCCGTGCACGACAGTGTCTCGAAGCCCAAGCAGCACTGGCTTCCGAAAAGCCGCCATGACGCCGAGGCACCCACGTGCAAAGGCGAACTACGGCGGCCGAGACGGGGCGCCTCTCCGCGCACGCGCACCGGCTTCACCTGCGAGATGGCCCCGCCCCTCTAAGATCCTTTGGAGGATTAGGTCCCCTGAGCTGCGCGGGTGACTCCCTGCAGTTGTGGACTCAAAATCCGGGAGCCCGGATATTATATGTACCTCCGAATGCGCGAGGTAGGAAGAACCCACCACCTGGTATGAAGTAGTCTTGCGAAAAGATTTTACCTAAGTGGAATAATAGTATTATCCTTAAGACAAAAAAGGAGTTTAATTTTTACAGGTACACGTGGAAATGTTTATAAATTATGGAGCGGGCCATGAGTTGACAACTGTTGAAATCTGGCGTCAGACACACAGAGATCTAATATACTACTTGACTTTTATATGTTTGGAATTTTCCGTAAGGGAAATGATTTTTTTAAATGTCTGTGGCATAACCTAGGTGAGTTATGAAAACATGCTAAGTGAAAGAAGCCAGACACAAAGGCCAAGTTCTGGAAAAGGTGAACTTCAAAGAAACTGTTGTCAGGGTTTGGATTCGGGGGATAGGGATTGACCACAAAGGGGTGCCAGGAATCTACCTCTTCAGGTGATGAAAATGCTATATCAGCTGTGGTGGTTATGCAACTTACACATTTGTCAAAACTCAAAATCGCACTCCTAATGGAGGTGCATTTTTCTGTATGTAAATTATACTTCAATCAACCTGATTTTTTAAAAGACACAGATTGCAAAGACAATAATACAGGCTTCACGCTATAGCGTGAAGGAAATGGATGTTTCCAAGGACTGACACCTTCAAGCAGGATATAGATGCCTCATGATGTTTGGCTCGCAGAGCACAGACCTGGAGACGAAACCACTTTGCTCCTGGTTTATCACTGCCCATCTGTTTTAAAAGCTTTAGAAGGCACTGTGAAGTCTGATCTTGGTGTTCATTTCTGGTCTAGCCTAAGAGGCTGGATGACTTGGCAGATACTTTTTATCTTAGCTGAGTTTCCCAGGATACAGATTTTGGTTATGGCAAAAAGAAACAGACTTCAAGACTGGTATTCTTGCTACCACAGCGAGACACCTTACCGGCGTTACTGAGTTTTCTCAATCATCAGTCACCTGTTTATCTAACACTACTGACTATGACCCATTGTTCAAAATCTACCTTCACAGCATGAAGGCTTATTACTTAATATGGATTTTCTTTCTTTTTTTAAAAAGATTTTATTTTGAGAGAGAGAGCATGGGAGGGGAGAAGCAGACTCCCCGCAGAGCTGGGAGCCCAATGCGGGGCTCTGGGCTCATACTTGAGCCAAAGGCAGTTGCTTAACTACATGAGCCACCCAGGCACCCTTAAGATGAATTTTCAAGATTTTAATTGCTGCCCCATTCTGGAAATCCAGAGGCAATTTAACATCAAATTTGAAACCAGTACTACTGTGGTGCCTTTGGAACAGTGTTAACAAAAAGGTGCTTGTATGTGTGATTTGAAGATTCCACTTAATGATTTTACAGGGTTTGGACTTCCCTGACAGACTCATGTAAATCATCAAGTTGGTAGAATTTATGTGCGTATGTATGTTATCTCTGCCTGCAGCATGGGGGCTCGAACTCATGACCCAGAGATCAAGGGTCTCATGCTCCACTGACTGACCCAGCAAGGTACTCCCAGTTTGTATTTATTTGAGCCAGTACAGAATGAAGACATTGAATTTCACACTGAAGAGCTGTTCATGACAGTTAATTTTATGTACCAATTGGACTAGGAGGTGCCCAGATTTCTGGGATTGTCTGTGAGGGTGTTTCCAGAAAAGAATAGCATTTACATCAGTAGACTTGAGTGAAGCAGCTCTGCCCTCATCAGTGTGGTGGACATCACCTAGTCTGTGAAGGGCCCAGAGAACAAAAAGGCAGAGGCAGGGAGAATTGTCTTGAGCTGGGACATCCATCTTCTCCTGCCCTGACATCAGATCCTGGTTCTCAGACCTTCAGACTCAGACTGAAACTTATCTGCCCCAGTTTCTCTGTTCTCCAGCTTGTGGTACACAGTGTATTATGGGACTTCTCAATCTCCATAATCATGTTTGCCAGTTCTCATAATTCACCTCCTTGCATCTATCTACATCCTACTGGTGGTTTCTCTGGAGAGAAGAAAATAATACAGTTTAAGAACTCACAACCACGGGCCACCATAGGACAAAGGGAAGCCACAAAGGAGGATAGTGGGAGGAGAGCAAGGCAGGGCCAAAGGACATGTGGCCTCTAACTGACGTGCAAGTTCCGCCTCTTAAAGGAGACAGGAGACATGAGACATGGCAGCTGGTGAGAGGAGCAGTGGTCCCAATCCTAGAGAGCCTTCTCATAAAGCCAAGTTAGCCTGAGGGACTCTGCCACCTAGAATTTTTCTCTCTACAGACTTTGTGTGCTTGCTATTTTGTTAATAGAGGAGATGCCTCTGATGGGAAAAGACCTTCACTTTTCATCAGTTACATTAAGAAAGCAGGTGGGGGGAGCGCCTGGGTGGCTCAGTTGGTTGGGCGACTGCCTTCGGCTCAGGTCATGATAAAATATTAAAAAAAAAAAAAAAAAGATTTTATTTATTTGACAGAGAGAAACACAGCCAGAGAGGGAACACAAGCAGGGGGACTGAGAGAGGGAGAAGCAGGCTTTCCACCAAACAGGGAGCCTGATGTAGGGCTCGATCCCGTGTCTCCGGGATCATGACCTGAGCCGAAGGCAGTCGCCCAACCAACTGAGCCACCCAGGCGCCCCAAATAAATAAAATCTTTAAAAAAAAAAAAGAAAGAAAGAAAGAAAGCAGGTGGGTTGGGGTGCCTGAGTGGCGCTGTCCGTTAAGCATCCAAGACTTGGTTTTGGTTCAGGCTGTGATCTCAGGATCATGAGGTCCAGTCCTGTGTTGGGCTCCATGCTCAGCATGGAGTCTGCTTCAGTTTCTCTCCCTCCCTCCTGCTCATGCCTTTATTCTAAAATAAATCAATCTTAAAAAACAAAAAACAAACAAACAAACAAAAAACACAAAGAAAAACTAAATGTAGGAAAGAAAGGAGGTGGGTTACCAGGATCCTCAACAGAGCCTGACTGTCAAAAAACATCTTTAGGGTGCCTGGGTGGCTCAGAGGGTTAAAGCTCTACCTTCTGCTCAGGTCATGATCTCAGGGTCCTGGGATCGAGGCCCACCATTGGGCCTGCTTGGCGGGGAGCCTGCTTCCTCTCTCTCTCTGCCTACCTCTCTGCCTACTTGTAATCTGTCAAATAAATAAAATCTTAAAAAAAAAAAATCTTTACATCACCTCTACCAAAGTCAAATGGGCATTCGCTTTTGGAACTAAAAAAAAAAGTAAAACAATAGAAAAGTGCTAATACTTTTTGAGTATTATTTTAAGCAGACATTTGCACCTGTATGGTCACACTTTCTCTCATTAGAACATTCCTCCCTTTGAACCTCCGTTGGTGCCGTCTGCCTTCTCCTTATGGGAGCAAAAAATACAAATCCTGGCTTTCCTTGTCTTGAGGAAGGCACATGACCCAGCCAGAGTACAACCCAGAAGGGGGCAACCCAGGAGAGACTGCGGTGAAGGCAACTATGATGACCGGCTGGGACAACAGGGCTTTGGAAAAGGGGAGCAATCTTCCTGTCCGGATTCTGTATCATGATCTAGGGTATAGATTCTGGAAGCTCAGCCTCTAGTCTGCCCATCAATTCTCCTCATCGACTTTTAGAAATAAAATTCCCTTTCTGCCTAGTTGGCCAAAAATACTGACATCTTGAATAGAAGATAAGAGGGTGGTTTGTTCAAAATCCTTTTTTTCAATGTCTGTCTTATAAAAGGGAAGAATTACCCAAGCATGTGGCCAGAAGATGAGTGTCACCCTCGATCTGGACTGGGTATTCACCCAAAATAGACATAATCTAATGTAGCTTTTTAGAACTATCCAGTGAATAGAAGGATGCAATTCCTCCAAAGTCACGGAGGTGAGGAGCAGACAAAGGAGAAGGGATTTGCTTACAGAAGCCAAGTTGTCCCTGTGACTCTGAGTGGGCTTGCCCTCCTCCACTCTCTTCTCAAGGTCCATCCTCCACACTGGACCTGCTCACCACTTACACTCAAGCGTTCACGCAAGGCACATCACTCCTACTGGGCACTTAACTCCTGGGTAGAGCACCACTTCTGGAGATAAGAAGAGGCTGAGCCCACGATCTCCTCTGTGGCATCTTTATTTTTCTATCTGGTACATGAACAAACTGAACATGGTCAGAAAAATCAGCTGCACAGAAACACCTGAGTCAATCGTAAAACAGAGGCCACTGGACATGGAAGGGCAGGATGGCAATTCCAGATCAGCATCCCCCAAAAGGCTTGTGCTCCAAGCCTGCAACCAGAGGGGCTGCTCCGGGCAGGATGGTGCAGTGCGTCTCTGGTGAGGAGGGACAAGAAGGACCAGTTACAACAGGGACTTCAGCCAGACATGAGTTTATTGGCTTCTGGCCTCACGCTCTTGCTTGATGAAGCTGATTAGACCATTGGTGGAAGAGTCATGAGAGGTCACTGGGCTACTGCCGTCAAGCTCAGGCTCAATTTTCTTGGCCAGCTGCTTCCCCAGCTCCACGCTGCCAGGACCAGGAGAAAGAATGGTAAGAGGAAGGGTCCAGCATTGCGAGTGGAATCCACAACTAACCCACAAGCATTCTCCACGCTCCCCTAGAGGAGCAGCAACTCACCCCCACTGGTCAAAGCTGTTGATGTCCCAGATGATACCCTGAACGAAGATCTTGTGCTCATACATGGCTGTAGAGGAGGCAGAGGGGGGGCAGATTAGGGCTCGACCGGCTTTATCCAACCCACCCCAAGCCAGGGCCTCCCCTGTTCACTCACCAATCAAGGCCCCCAGAATGAATGGCGTGAGCTTGGTGAACACAATGGAGTTGGTTGGGCGATTTCCTTCAAAGACCTTTAGAAAACACCCAGGAATGTCCCCCAGTTAGTTATGACCCCCAAATCCTCAGAAGGGATATGCACTCTGCCCCAGAGGCTGGGGCATGCCTCTCTGTAAGGACAGTTCCTCCTACCGGGTGAGACAAGCCAGGCACGCCACGAATCCCTATCCAGACCCCACAACTTTATCCTTCTGAATCCAGGATGCCAACCAAAGCCCACTTTAGGAGAAGTGCTGACCTTGTGTGGCAATAGCTTCTCCAAGGCCTCTGGACTCTTCCCTGCGGCCTGCAGCTCCTTCCGGGCCTCCTCTGTTGACTTCCCCTTCATCAGGGCCTCAGTCTGGGCCAAAAAGTTGGCCAGGAGTATCTGACAAGAAAGACACCCAGTTGCATTTGGAAGTCCTGCCTGAACTTCAGGCAGAGGGGCTAGACTGCCTGGCACTTCCCAGGTAGGATTAGTTCCAGCCCCCAATGCAGAGCTCCAGTGGAGCAAGTGGGAGACAGCAGGGCACATCTAACGACACAGCAAAGTAAGTGACAACAGTGACTGCCCTTTAAGGGATACATGTGACTTGCCAAGGACCTGCTACGACCTTACGACCTTAGCAATACCTTTTTCTTTCTTTCTTTTTTTTTTTTTAAGATTTATTTATTTGAGAGACAGAGAATCCCAAACAGACTCTGCTGAGCGCAGAGCCTGACTCAGGGCTCCACATCACGACCCTGAGATCATGACCCGAGCCAAAACCAAGAGTCAGATGCTCAACCGACCGAGCCACCCAGGTGCCCCAGCCACATCTATCTTATGGTTTTCCCATCTGCTGCTGTGGTAAGCATGCAGCCCACATGATCTTGGCTCGATGACCCTTGCCCCCTCCCTGCTGTTACACCTGTGTGGGTTACATGACACAACAGGTGGAACGAAGGGAGAAGTGGACCCAATGCAATCACATTGGCCCTTAGAAGATGAAGACAAATGAGTTGGTCAGAGAGATGCAACAAAAGGGACAGGACAGAATCAAGACTGGAGCGGGACTCAGCCTACCACTGCTGGCTCTGAGATGGAGAGGTGGTTTCTCGAAGTTGAGAATGACCCCCAGCTGCCATCAAGGAAACTGGACCTTGGTCCTTCCTAGGCAGGAACCTGCTGGACTTCAGACCCACAGAAACCAAGACAAAAAGTGGGTATTGTTCTAAGCCACTAAGTCTGTGTAATTTATTATGGCAGGAATAGGAAAGTGTAACTGCCAACAAATCCATCAGTTCCTAAGTAGCCTGCATGTAAGGTGAGCCTGAGAAAGTGTGAGGAGAGGCTGGACAGGGCTCTTACCTTGTGATGCAAACCCTTCCTTATCGGGTGCTGGGTCTGGACTGGGATGAGGAAGTCACAAGGTATCATCTTGGTGCCTGTGAAGGGTACGGTGGTCACCCAAGCGCCCAGCCCAGCCCATAGGAGCCACCCGAGGGAGCAATCTCTGCTGGTGGGTCTTCCCCATCCACAGCGGCATCCCCGCCCAGGCCAGAGGGGCCCTACCTTGGTGGATGAGCTGGTAGAAGGCATGCTGGCCATTGGTCCCTGGCTCCCCCCACAAAATGGGGCCTGTCTGGTGGTCCACGCGAGTGCCGGACTTAGTGATGTACTTCCCGTTGGACTCCATGTCACCCTGAAACAGGGACAGAAACCCAGCCCTCTAGCTCCAAGTCTTGCTTTTCTTCCTGCACTGTACTCAAGTCCTGCCTGGAATGTACCACACATAGCTACCCTGCCCTGTGTAGTGTCCACAGGCAGGACCCCTGTATCTCCCCTCACCTGTGAGGACATAGGCTCACAGCTTTCTGGCTTAGACCCTGCAGGAAGGACCCATGACAGGAGAAGGGGGGTATGGAGGTCTGAGGAGGACCTCCCTAAGAGCAGAAATCAGTCATTTACTTTACTTAAGTAACCTCTACATTCCACGTGGGGCTTGAACTCATGACCCCCAGATCAAGAGTCACCTGCTCTTCCAACCGAGCCAGCCAGGTGGCCCTCTTTAACTGGTGTCTTAAGAGAGGCTAGTGAGGGGCGCCTGGGTGGCTCAGTGGGTTAAGCAACTGCCTTCGGCTCAGGTCATGATCCCGGAGACGCAGGATCGAGTCCCACATCGGGCTCTCTGCTTGGCAGGAAGCCTGCTTCTCCATCTCTCACTCCCCCTGCTTGTGTTCCCTCTCTGGCTGTGTTTCTCTCTGTCAAATAAATAAAATATATATATATATATATATGAGAGAGGCTGGTGAGGGTCCGGGGTGTACAGCCTCTGAGGTCTGTCACCTCAACCAGATACCAGATACTGGGTTGTGGGGAGCCCCATCCCCTCCTGTAATCAGCTTCAGGTGTTAGTGGAAGTCTGCTGTGCCTGCCCAAGGGCTGCAGGGCAAAAACCAGGTTCATGCTAAACAAACCAGGGACAGATGTGGAAGGGCTGCCTGCAACAGAATCTGGACTAGGAGAGGGGTTGCTTGGTCCCCAGAGGTTCTGGGAGATCTGCAGGGGAGCAGAGAGCCAAGGGTAGCCCATGGGGGCACCACAGACTGGGTGTAAACTTGCTTTCCTGGAGGGACAGAGGCAGTAGCAGTCGCAAGGTCCCTGCTGGTGGTCCCGCCCTCTGACAGGCACCCAGAGCGACGGCCGAGGAAGAAATGACCTGGGGAGACGTGTGCCCTGAGCCAAGTCAGGGTCTGACTGGCCACGGTGATAACCAGCCATGCCCTCCCGTGGTGGTCAGACTTGGCCAACACTCATCAAACGGATTCTGGTAACAGAGGTTCACCCTGAGATTGAAACACAAGTGGGATCTGGCTGTGCTCAAGAGCAGCTGGGGAAAAAGTCACTGGAGGGGCAGGAACCCAAGGGCCTGGTTTCTAGGGCCTCCCAGACCCTCCCCCAGGCTGGGCCCAAGGCCTGGCCTGGCAGCTGGTACCTGCTGAAAGTAGGCAGCAAAGCGGTGCAGATACTGGTCATAGGGCAGCAAGGCCTGCGTCTCACACCCAAAGCAGTTGATGTACCAGATACCCAGCAGGGCCAGGAGGACAGGGGCGTTCTTCTCCAGGGGCGTCGTACGGAAGTGCTGATCCTGAAACCGGAGCAGGGTGGGTGGGAGCTGAGCAGCTGCGCAGGAGGGAAGGAAGGAGGGAGCTGGACCAAAGTCTCTGGCAGAGAACACAGTCTCAGCACTTACCATCCAGTGAGCCCCGGACAGCAGCTGCTCGAAGTTGTCAAATCCTGTGACACAAGAGCAGCATCAACAGAAATGGTCATGCCCAGTGCCCTTGTGGCAGTGGACACAGCTTCTTCTGGACGCAAGGAAAAGCTGATGTGCAGCCAGAAGCAACAGGACCCGGGAAGACTCAGGCCTCCAGAAAGCCTCTCTAACTAGAGCTGGCCCCGAGCGCAAAGGCCGATTTAACTTCGCCTATCGTGGAAAACGACAGGACAGCAGTTGGGGGGGGGGGGAGTAGAGGAAAAGGCCCAGCTGCCAAGCTCAAAGAAGTATCAGGGCCGCCTGCCTGACCTGAAAGAAATGATGCAGCCAAGGGGGGAGAAGCCAGTGCCCTGTGGCATCAGAAGGGTGTTCAGGGACACGAGATCCCCATCCCTGACCGCAGGCTACAACTTGGTCCCCCAAGACTCAGATGCACACTCACCCACATGCAGTGCGATGGAGAGTCCAATGGCTGACCACAGCGAGTAGCGTCCTCCTACCCACTAGGAGAGATAGGAAAAGGTGCTGAAGAAGGGTTGGCACACCCCGCCCCCCTCCCTCCTGCCACAAAACTTGCCCCCAAGAGCAAAGCTCTTCCACAGGTGCAGCATGGAGGGCCTGGGCCCAACCCACCTCTGGGAAGCAAGACAGCAGGCCAGGCGCTGGCAACTCTTTGTGCTGACCAAGAGGGCAGACTACATGGGACTGATCAGAGCCACAGGACTCAACTGAAGACCTTACCATGGCAGGCCCTGTCTCCTCAGACAAAGACCCAGTACCTCATACTTGCGTCAGGCCCAGGCTCCTCCTCCTCTGACAGAAAGACCCAGGGCCTCATACCTGTGCCAGACTCAGCCTCCTCCTCAGACAGACAGACAGACAGACCGACCCAAGGCTTCATACCTACATCAGGCCCAGGGTCCTCCTCCTCCGACAGACAGAGACAGACAGACAGACCGACCCAAGGCCTCATACCTGTGCCAGACCCAGCCTCCTCCTCAGACAGACAGACTGACCCAGGGCTTCATACCTACATCAGGCCCAGGGTCCTCCGACAGACAGACAGACAGACCGACCCAAGGCCTCATACCTGTGCCAGACCCAGCCTCCTCCTCAGACAGACCGACTGACCCAGGGCTTCATACCTGCCCCAGGCCCAGGCTCCTCCTCCTCCGACAGACCGACCCAAGGCCTCATACCTGTGCCAGACCCAGCCTCCTCCTCAGACAGACTGACTGACCCAGGGCTTCATACCTGCCCCAGGCCCAGCCCCCTCCTCAGACAGACAGACTGACCCAGGGCTTCATACCTACATTAGGCCCAGGCTCCTCCTCTGACAGACTGACTGACCCAGGGCCTCATACCTGCACCAGGCCCAGCCTCCTCCTCTGACAGACAGACTGACCCAGGGCCTCATACCTGCACCAGGCCCAGCCTCCTCCTCAGACAGACAGACCCAGTGTCTCATACGTGCACCAGGCCCAGGCTGCTCCTCAGACAGACAGACCCAGTGTCTCATACCTGCACCAGGCCCAGCCTCCTCCTCAGACAGACAGACCCAGTGTCTCATACGTGCACCAGGCCCAGGCTGCTCCTCTGACCCCAAGACCTACCTAGTCACACTTGCAGACTCCATTCTGTATTACCTAAGTCCTCAGACCGACAGACCCAGTGCCTCATACCCACACCAGGCCCAGGCTCCTCCTCTGACAGACAGACAGACAGTGCCTCATACCTGTGCCAGGCCCAGGCTCCTCCTCTGACAGACCGACCCAGCGCCTCATACCTGTGCCAGGCTTGGCCTCCTCCTCCTCAGACAGACAGACTGACCCAAGGCCTCATACCTGTGCTAGGCCCAGGCTCCTCCTCTGACAGACAGACAGACGCAGCATCTCATACCTGCGTCTTGCCCAGGCTCCTCCTCTGAGAGACAGACAGACATAGCGCCTCATACCTGTGCCAGGCTTGGCCTCCTCCTCCTCAGACAGATAGATCAACCCCAGTGCTTCATACCTGCACCAGGCCTGGCCTCCTCTTCAGACAGACCCAGGGCCTCCTACCTGTGCCAGGACTGGTTTCCTCAGACATAGACCCAGTGCTTCATACCTGGTCCCAGGCCCCACTTCCTCAGACATCAAAAGACCAGTATCTCATACCTTGCCAGGTCCAGCCCCCTCAGACACTGAAAGATCCAGTGCTTCACACCTGTGCCAAAGCACCTTCAAATACCGACAGACCCAGTACCTCATACCTGTGCTTGGTTGTGCCTCGTGGGATGCAGACAGAGCCGATGCCTCATACTTGTGCCAGGTTCCACCTCCTCAGATACTGACAGATCTAGTACCTCAAAGCTATATCCAGCCTCTCTAAACACGGACAGACTCAGCATCTTGTACCTGTGGCCAGCCCACCTACCTGGATGCTAACGGGTCAGAATCTACCTGTGCCTGGTCTGGCCTTGGGTGGTGACAGACCCAGCACCTCATACCTGTGCCAGGCCCTACATCCTCAGACTGATCCAATGCCGCATACCTGGGCCCAATCACACTTCCTCAAACAATGAAAGATCCAGCAACTTCTACCTAGGTCTTCACCCTGTGTCCTCAGAAACCAATAAACGTAAGTCTGGCCTTGCCCTAGCCAGACCCATTGCCTCCCATGACAGTGACAGGCCCAGGGCTCATACCTGATAGTTCTTCTCAGCCTGAGCCCCAAGACCTACCTAGTCACACTGACTCCACTTCATATCACCTAAGTCCTCCGAAA
This sequence comes from Spilogale gracilis, assembly GCA_004023965.1. NCBI lineage: Eukaryota > Metazoa > Chordata > Mammalia > Carnivora > Mephitidae > Spilogale > Spilogale gracilis. The sequence goes on from PITA01000875.1 coordinate 24,819, forward strand.
TCCATTTCCATCTTCTTAACAGCTTTTTATGGAGCACCTACGATATTCCCAGCACAGTGGAAGCAGCCCGCGGGGGCTCTCCAGAGATGTGAATGTAATAATCATGCCAATAAATGTGAAATGAAATACAAGTGCTTGGGAGAATGGAAATACAGCAGTGAAATCAATTATAAAAAGAACATGAGGAGCTCAGATCTGAAGAATGAATGAGCAGGCATTACCCAGGAAAGCACTGAGGGGGAAGAAGCATTCCAACAGCCAGTACAGCATATGCAAAAGTCCTGTGACAAGAGCAGCGTTTCTCAACAGTGAGAAAATTAAGCCCCACAGAAAATACTTTCAATGACTTCACTTCCCAATTCTCCCAAGGATGGTCCAAGGTTAGCACCCTCCTAGAAGCAAGGAAGAGATGCTAAATAATGACATCCACTGGATGTCCTGGAGCATGAGGGCTTAATTCTCTACTGGAAGCCTGTTAAAACGGGCTGGGCAAAAGGAACTACAGCACATTCTAGATGAAGGAAGGTGGAAGCTGACAGGCAATGCTGGAGGATGAAACGGCGAGCCCCAGTGGTCATCGGGAACATGATTCTACCCTGGGTGGGGACGGCAGAGGACTGATTCAGGAGCTTTAATCAAACAGGATGAATTGAAAGAATGAGAGAACCAAGTGTGGCCCAGGGGTTTCTGGCTTGGATAATGAGATGAATGGTGGAGCCCTTCACCTGGAAAGAGTCCAGGTTTGGGGGAACCTTACCAGACAAACACAGTCCCAGAAGTCACACCATGCCTGACCCAGTCTCGGATCTCACTCAACGGACTCAGTTCTAGAAGGTGGACTGCCAAGCTGTTGATTTTGGCTGCCCCAGGTCACCAGACCTCACTTTTGGGAGCTCAGCAATGCTAGCACCTGACCTGAGCCTCAGACCGGTGCTTCACACCTATGCCAAAGCATCTTCAAATACCGATAGACCCAGTACCTCATACCTGTGCTTGGTTGTGCCTCTTGGGATGCAGACAGAACCGATGCCTCATACTTGTACCAGGCTCCACCTCCTCAGACGTGGACAGATCTAGTACCTCAAAGCTATATCCAGCCTCGATCATGCCAGACACAATCTCTGGAACTCGCTTTACCCACAGTGGCCCTTTCAGATTGCACCTCACAGATGTAGCTCCCTTCGGTTCGGCATCCTGTCCCTCCCCTGCCCCAGCCCCCACATTATCTCACCAGTTATAACCTACTTTTCTCCCCACCTGAGTAATTCAGACCCTCTGCCAGTCAAACCCCAGTGCTACAGACCACACCTCGGCCTAGCTATAGAACCTCGGGTCTCTGCGACGCCATGAACTTTTCCCATCATGTCTGACCACGGAACCGAGAACAGGAGTTCTGGCTCAAGGCACTCTATCTGTCCTACGTGATCCTACGTGTTCCTGAGACCTCCCTAGGCCAATGACTCTGGCTTTGCCTTGCGGAAAGCCCATGCCTGATCCTACCACTGAGGACGCCACCTGCACCTGACCCATGTTCTCAGGCCTCACCAGCCGCACTAGTTACGCATCCCTGGGCTAGAGCAGGCCTACCCATTTCACCTAAAGAGCCCAGGGATGCCACCTTGTTCCTGAACCCAGGGGACAAGAACCCATCTAAGATCACATCTATATACCTTTGTCCATGTGACTCTACATCCATGGACTCATGACATGACTCATGATGACTTTGCCTGCAAGGTCAGCTCTGCCTACGTGGGTCCTCCTCTAAGACTTACAACTGCGGGGTCACAGGCCCCTTGGAGCCCCGCTCCACACAGCTGCGCTCTGTCTGTGCCTAACCCTCGCTCCTCATATCTCAACTTACAGACCCAGGTTCACCTTGCTAAGCCCAACTCAGACTCCTCACTCCTTCCTGAGTGACCCAGCTCCGTCTAAACAGACCTGACCTCAACTCCCCCAGGCCTAACTTGAAAAACCCAGCTCTCTATCCTTGTCTGACTGCCCTTCACATCCTGCAGGCCAGTGCTAACCAGCGCTGCTCGACAATGACACCAGCAGCTCACTGATGAGCTTCAGCTCATCAGACATAAAGATCCCTGCAGACCCATGCTCTATAGAACCGCGCCCCCTCCCCCCACCCCGCGAGATATCATTCTCCCTCCCTGTGACTGACCCGTGCTCTCCAAGCCTCCCCTCTAACACCAAGACTTGGGTCAGCACACCTGAGCCAGAACCACGTTCCAAAGACTTCACCGACAAGACCCAGGTAGTTATCTCTGGCTCCAAAGTTGGCGCCTGAGATAGCCACGTCCACCCACTCATGTCTGAGGGCTCACAGACCTCCTGAGCCCCACGGGGACTCCTGTGGTCACTCTAACCACCCAGGCTTCACCTTCCTTCTTCAGGCCTTACCACAAAGATCCAAGGGTACATACCCTTGCCTGAACCCAACAACTGCAAGTCAATATACCTACCTCACTGACCTCCTCAGTCCACACCCGGCAGGCCAGCTCTGCCTGTCTGCACTGGACCTTAGTTCCTCAGTTCAAGCCCACCTCTTCAGGCCTCCTCGAGCCATCACTCTTGGCAGGTGGGCTTTGTCTTCCTGCCTCGGACCCTGGTTCCTCAGACCACATCTGTCAGGCCAGCTCCACCAACCTGGGCTTGGCCCTGGGTCCTGAGACCAGCCCTGGCATGGCTGACTGGCCAACCTGGTTCCTTAGGCTACACGGCCAGCTGCACCTACCTACACAGGACCTGGCTCCTTATGCTGTACCCAGCAGGCCACTTCGGCCTACCCGTGTGCAACCCTGGTGCGTCAGGCCATGCCTGGTGGGCCGGTTCTGTGTGTTCGACCCTGGCTCCTCACACAAGAGCTGGTGGGCCATTTCTACCTACCTGTGCATGACCCTGGCCTTTAGACCACACCTGGAGGGCCACTTCTCAGACCACAGCTGGCAAACCAGATCTGTCTACCTTACAGGTCCCTGAGCCCTTACACTGCAGCTAGTAAGCCAGCTCTATACCTACCCTATATATGTCCTAGGCTTCCTGTATGGACCCAATAGGCCAGCTCTGCTGACCTGTGCTTGACCTTGGCTCCTCAGACCATACCTGGCTGGCCATATCGACCTACCTGTCTCTGACCCCAGCTCCTCTAACTATCTGGTGGGCCACCTCTGCCTACCTGTGCTTGACCTTGGCTTCTCACACTTTGCCTAGCAAGTCCCATCAGCTGATTGGTGCTTGACCCCAGTTCCTCAGACCTTTCCTGACAGGCCAGTTAGTTCAACCAACCCATGCTTCACCCTGGCTTCTCAGACCTCACCTGGTGGGCAAGCTCTGCCTTTCTGGGCTTGACCTTGGTTCCTTAGACCTTAGCTGGTAAGCCAAATGTGCCTACCTGTGCTTGATCCCAGTTCCTCAGACCATAGCTGGCAGACCAGATCTCCCTACCTGTGCTTGACCCCAGTTCCTCAGACCATAGCTGGCAGACCAGATCTCCCTACCTGTGCTTGACCTTTGTCAACCTGAGAGGCTGGTTCAACCTACCCATACTCGACCTTGGCTCCTCAGACCATACCTAGTAGTCCAGTTCTACCTACCTGTGTTTGATCCTGGCCCCTCAGACCACACCTGGCAGGCCAGTTCTACCTATTTGGCCTTGACCCTGGTTCCTCAGACCTCACCTAGCAAAACAAGTCTGCCTACCTGTGCTTGATTCAAGTTCCTCAGACTTCACCTGATAGGCTTTCCACCTACCTATGCTTGACCTTAACTCCTCAGATCATACCTGGCAGTCCAGTTCTACCTACCTGTGCTTGACCTTGGCTCCTCAGACCACACTCGGTGGGCCAGCTCTGCCTACCTGTGCTTGACCTTGACTCCTCAGATTATACCTGGCAGTCCAGGTCTACCTACCTGTGTCTGACCTTGGTTCTTCAGACGACATTTGGTGAGCTAGCTCTTGCCTACCTGTGCTTGATGCTGGTTCCTCAGACCTTACCTGGCAGGCCATTTCTACCTACCTGTGCTTGACCTTGGCCCCTCAGATCATACCTAGCAGGCCGGTACTTACCTACATATGTTTGTATGTTTGACCTTGGCTCTTTAGACCACACTTGGTGAGTCAGCTCTTGCCTTACCTGTGCTTGACCCTGGATCTTCAGGCCTTATGTGGCAGGCTAGTTCTACCTACCTGTGCTTGACCCTAGTTCCTCAGACCATAGCTGGCAGACCAGTTCTACCTACCTGTGCTTGACCCTGGTTCCTCAGACTTCACTTAGGAAAGCCAAATCTCCCTACCTTTGCTTAATTCCACTTCCTTAGACTTCACCTGATAGGCTAGTTCTACTTACTTATGCTTGACCTTGGTTCTTAAGACCTTACTTGGCAGGCCAGTTCTACCTACCTGGGCTTGACCTTGGCTCTTCAGACCTTCCTGGCAGGCCAACTCTGCCTACCTGGTGCTTGACCTTGGTTCCTCCAACCATACCTGGCAAGCCAGGTCCACCTACCTCTACTTGACCCTTGACTCCTCAGTCCTTATCTGGTGAGCCAGTTTTACCTACCTCTGCTTGACCCTAGCTCCTCAGACCATACCTGATGGGCCAGTTCTACCTACTTGTGCTTGACCATGGTTCTTCAGACCTCACCTAGCAGGCCAAATCTACCTACCTTGGCTTGACTCCAATTCTTCAGACTGTACCTGATAGGCTAATTCTACCTACCTGTGTTTGACCCTGGTTCCTCAGACCTTCCTGGCAAGCCAGTTCTGCCTACCTGCACTTGACCTCGGCTCCTGCAACCATACTTGGCTGGCCACGTCTACCTACCTGTACCTGACCTTGACCCTTCAGACCTTATCTGGTGAGCCAGTTCTACCTACCAATGCTTGACCCTGGTTCTTCACACTTCACCTAGCAAGCCAAATCTTCCTACCTGGGCTTGACTCCACTTCCTCAGACTTACCTGATAGGCTAGTCCCACCTACTATACCTGACCTTGGCTCCTCGTACCATACCTGGCAGTCCAGTTCTACCCACCTGTGCTTGATCCTGGTTCCTCAAACCTCACCTGGTGGGCCAGTTCTGCCTACCTGTGTTTGACCGAGGGTCCTGAGACCTCAGATGGCAGGCCGTATCTACCTACCTGTGCTTGCCTCATGGCTCCTGACACTGGATATAGTAGGCCAGCCCCGCCTACCTGTAACTCCTCTCAGTTGTTTACATCTAAGACATTCAGTTCTTACCTGGACTCAGCTGTGACTTTTTAGATCTCACTGGACAGACCTAGTATTATGAACCTGCCCTGAGCTTGGTGGCATAGACTTTACCTGACAAACACTGCTGTATTCACCTGTGCTGAACTCTTGTGGGCAGTCCCAAGGATACAAACCCATGCCAGACACGGACTCTGAGAAGCCCTTACTTGAGAGCCCTTACTTGAGAAACTCAATGCCACATATCTGTACCTGATCACGACTCATCAACCTGGCAAGACAGCTCCACAAGACAGGCAGCAGTGTAGTTCTGTCTGCCTACCTTCACCTTAACCTAGGAGGTCTAGAACTAGTCACTTGCACTCAATCCTGGCTCCTGAGATCTCACCTGAGAGACCAAGCTCTATGTCATTTCATCACCTCAGAGATCATCTAAGAGATAAACAGTTCTTTCTAGATAAGCCTAACATGGCATCCTTAGGCCTTACCTGATAGATCCGGTCTACCTACCTATACCTACACTCAGTGGCGAGACAGAGTTGAATAAACCTAACCATCGCTCTTCAGGTCAATGTACCTCTGCTCACCCTTGGTTTCAGCTCCACCCACCTATGCTACACCCCAGCTCCTCACTTCACAGTACAAACCAGGGCCTGACCTCAGCAATTTAGCCCTTACCTATTTGAGACCCAAAAGTACAAACCTGAATCTCACCTCCCCTTCTCAAGCCCTGACAGACCTGTCCTACATACCTGAGCCAGACCCAGAATTCATACACCTTCCAGATGCGTGCAGTTCCCCATCCCTCTGCCTGACTCCAGCTTTTGTCTTTCCCCACAGGACCCAGGACCTCCTCCAGGATTGTCAACCTGAACATCACCAGAACCCCTTGAGGACAGTTTTCACCTGGACCCAATCATGGATTTCTAGTCCTCACTTGCCAGACTCAGCTATGTCTGCCTTTCTTCAGCTCCAGCGTCCTCCCGACCTGAGCTACCCACTTCTACCTATATATGTCTCATCTTGGCTCCTCAGGCCTCCCTAAGAAACCGAGTTATACACACCTTGTCTGATCCCAGCTCCCTGACCTCGGACGGATGAGGTTCTTCAGAACCTCCGGGCAAACCCAACCCGAATGGACACTTCCCTCAGACCAGACTGCTCCTGGCTGCCTACCCCAGGCTGAGGGAAAACTGGTGAGAGCCCCTTGGTGCCTGGGAGACTTGAGCCTCAGACATTTCACCTTGTAGATGTGATTCTCTAGGCCTTTATCTACCACGAGCCTCTCGGACTACACCTTACCAATGTAGTTCCTGTCTGTTCTTCACCTGCTCCAACTCCCCACTCCTTACCTTTTATAACTCAGTGCATTCCTACCTTTTACTCTTCTGGTCCCCTGAGCCCCACTCCAGCCAGAACCCAGTGCCAGGACCTCGAGCAGGCTGCGGGTCCTCAGAGGCCTCTGCAGCCCCTGAGTTCTGCTTATCACAGCTAGTCAGGACGCCAAGAGCCAGGCAGCTGACATGGCTCAGGGAACTTACCTAGCTTTGTCTAATTCTGAGTTTTAATCATCTCATTTGACTGTCCGGACACCCATTACCTGATACTCACTTTGCAGAACCAGTTGGGCAGATCCCAGTGTATACACCTGTCCCACACCAGGTACTTCAACTCACAGGTCCAGGTTAAAGTACCTGTATGTGACTCTGGCTCCGCAGACTTTACTTGACAGAACCATCTTGAAATACCTGTTGTCTTCCAGAATTCACAGACCTTATCAGTACCTTTACCTGTGCTGGGTCCTTCTCAGAATGCACCTGTACCTATCCTGGCTCCTCTTCAGACCCCACCAGCCAAAGTTAGCTCTCCAATGTGTGCTACCTCTGGCTCAACCCTGAGAAACTCCACAATTTACTACCATTATCTCTGCCTGATCCTGACATGAAGCTAACCCATGACTGACCCTAACTGACCAGGCCTCACCACTTAGATGTCCCCCTACCAGACTGGCCTCTTCTGATCTTCAGAGCCAGCACAATATCCCTATGTCTGTCCTGACCCTCTATGTCACCTAAGAGATACTAGCTCCAGAAGTTTCACCTGTCCCTGCCTCCTCAAATGTCACCTTCTGAGTCAAAACAATGTACATCCTTAGCGACCCAGTCAGGTCCCCTCTTCCAGCCACTGTGTATGTGGTTTGCCTGGCCTGGCCCAAGAAGCCTTCCCGTTGCCCGCCTCAGCCACTCAGGCCTCACCACCTGGCCCCAGGCCCACGTTTGTTTGCCCAACTGTCATTCCCAAGCCTTACCTGGGGGGCCTGGGCCTCACCCTGAGCCACCCCCACCCCATCACCTCTACATGCTGTGCAGTTACGGGCAGTGAAAACCCACACAGGGTTCTGGCTAGCAGGGGCCCCTCTTGTCCCTGACCACCACCAACTGAGGCTCCAGATCCCAGAGAAGAGATAGCATGTGCCACCTCTACTTTATGAGACATGCAACATTTGCTAGAAGTTGCCCAATCTCTCTTGACCAGGGTTCCTCATTTGAGCCACAGGATGCAGAAAATGCTCTGAGTAACTTCTCAATTCTTCCAAGGATGGTACATAATTAGTCCCATTCTAGAAAGAACTTAGCTCATTACACACAATAGATGCCTCAGGACATTAGGGCTTGATGTTCCCCAAGACTCCATGGCCCCTAGTTTTCAAAGGAGAGCCCATCTGTGGATGCTGCCACCAAGCAGCTTCCGGTCTAAAGGCCCAGAAACAGCCCCTGTGGGAAAACCCCCAGCTGGACTGTGCCTCCTTGGTGTGCCTGCCACAGCCACATGTGAGAGCAGCAGCCGCTGCGTCCACGGCACCCACACTGCACCCTACATCCCACAGCCAAAGCCCTTCCCCCAGGGTCACGTGCAGGCCAGCTGCAAGGCAAGGTCCCCCTCCCAGCTAGCTGCTTGGCACCAGGGGTGGCCGGAGCAGAGATGAGTCTGTGACCCCCCCGCTGCTAGACTAGCCCCCAGCTCGGCCTCTCAGGCACTGTCTGCTTTGCAAACTGCCCGACAAGGCCCCAGGCCCGGCACCTCCTCTCTGCCACCTTCCAGCTGTCTATGTACCTCCTACCTCGCCTACCCAGTCACACTTCCTGCCTTACCCTGCCCCATGGCCTTTGAGAGACTGCGGCTGCAAGTGTGGAGAAAGGTCATCACTGAGAATAACAACCTCAGTTTAGTGAAGGGGGGCAGGGGTGGCTCCAGTTACCCCTCAGTGGGTACTGCTGGCAGACACCCCAGGGAGTGTTCGCCTGGCCCGGCAAGCTCAGCCCGCCCCGGTGGAAGTGGAGCCCTCCTCCCGACGGGGCTGCTCCTGCCCCACAAGCCTCCCTGAGAGCCTCTCAGCCCTTCCCAAAGCCAGGCATGCAGCAGGTACTCAATAAATGTTGACCTGACCTCACAAGCCCCTCATCTGTGTGGCACGGTGGTCATGCTTTGACCCAGGACGCATTATTCACCCAGCGCAAGGAAGTGCCTTTACTTACATCCCAGAACTCGAACATGTTTTGAGGGTCAATCCCAAACTCCTTCACTTTGGTCTAAAAAGGGGCAAAGGGAGAGAAGAACGAAAACCTACATTAGATGGATGAGAACAGGAGCTCCAGGGTGCTAGGTGTCCCGCTGTCCAAGCTGTGGATGGACAGACAGGCAGACAGGGTGGGGCTAAAGTGGCCTGTCAGTCCAGGGCAGGAACCGCCAGCAGCTACCTGCAGAACTAGACCTGAGGCCAGCTCCCATCTGCCCGACCCCCTGCAGCATGGTGCTATGAAGACCTCCGGCTGAAGGAGGCTGCCCAGCCTGTAAATGGGCCCGGCCCCACATACTGCCTTGCAACAGGTGCCATCTAGACCTGTTGGGGTGAGACACTGACCCATCCAGGACAGATGGGAAACAGCCCTGGGCTGGAGCCTGAGCAGAGCAGGGGCCACCTCCCAGGCCAGGGGTCCCATAGCCAGGACCCCTGTCCAGCCCTTCCCGTATCAGAGAGGGGACTCTGCCCAGGAGACCTAGAGGAGATAATCCATCCTAGCCCTCAGGTGATCTGCCCCGGGGCAGATAGGGTCAGCGACTCCTTCCGCCGGGCCCTCAGAGGAGGAAATGCCCTACCACCCAGCATGAGCTTGGCCAGCAGCAGGCACACAGCAGCACCGTGGTGAGCCACCCTGAAGATGTCCTCAGGTCTCCCCTCCATGGGCAGCTCGGCACTGGAGGCAGAGGTGGGGGTGGGACAAGAGGGGCTTAGGAGGCAGCAGGGAGCAGTCAGGACAACGGGAGGGTGGTGCCAGCTCTGCCACACACAGCCCCGTGCAAAGCCCACTACAGCTCAAGTGCCCAGCGGGTTTGGTACTGCTGGTGCACAGCTCCGCCCTGCCCCACACCCCTCCCACACCTGGCCCAGCCTCAGCCCAGGGGGCCTGGGACAGCCGGCAGGTGGGAGACTGCCTTCTCATTACAGCGCCACTGACTCATGCTGATCACGGCACCACTGACTCGCTGTCTCAGAAAGGGGCCAAAATCCATCAATGGGGCTTAATCTCCTCAGGTAAGAAATAGGACACACCCCCACTCCTCCTCCACACATCCCATGCAGGGAGAGGCCAAAGGAGGTCATGTGTGTGGAACATTCTGGATATCAGTCAGGCCTGGGAGGCAGGCTCAGTCAACCGGATCCCTCTTTGGAGCTAAGGAGATGTGACACAAAAGGAGGATGTAAGAGGGATGGTTTGTGGCTCAATCCCTTGCAGGCGGCCTGCCCTTCTATCCCATCAGCCGAGCCAAGATCCCCAGACCTGTGAACCATAACTGGACTTGGGTATTCCCATAGGCCGTGACCTTGATGTGACCTGGGCCCTCCCAGCGAAGGAAGTCTGGGAGGCCACACGGGCACTTACCGTGTTGGTAGACAGGGCAACAAAGTGCTTCGCAACTGCAGAAGGCTGCAAGAGACAGGGCCAAGTTACACCAAACCCATCCCAGGGGGCCACCCAAGGGTAGTGAGCCTCCCATCTCTGGAGAAACCGAGGCCCTGGGTGGGACAGACTATTCCCAGTCCTTGGCTCTGAGGCTGCCAAAGGAGCCCCATGTCAAGGTCAAAAGGAGAGAGGAGTCAGAGGCCCATCCTTCCTCACAGGCACACAAGGCCCAGGTGCCCTCCCCTGTAACATGGGTGTGGCCAGGGGCAGAGAGGATCCTCCCGGGCCAAGGGACCTTGAGGTGCCTTCAGCTAGTTCCAGCAGGTTCTGGCACATCTGACATGTCTGGGACTGGCAAAGCCAAATGTCCAAACTGGAAAAAGCAGGCACTGAGAGAGAGACTACTTTCTGCTGCCAACTTTGGGAGAAAAGAGGTGACAGCATCAGGCTTGGCCACTCAGGTGGATGGGCCGGCCCACCCTCTCCTTCCCAGCGCTCGCACTGCCCACTGCCCACCCCATCACTCACATCCTTGGCAGACAGGAGAAACCACTCTTTCGCCGTCTCCGCATTCGTAATGGTCTCCTGGGTGGTAAAGGTCTGCGCCCAGAAAGTACAGTAGTCGGTCCCTAGCTCAGGCTTGGTATGGCCTGAAGTCAGGGCCCAGTGGCCATGTGGGGGCCCGGTGGTCATGAGCAGTGACAGTCACCCCACATACCCTCTACCCACCTATCCACAAAGCCACAGCGAGTGGCTGCGTCTGAGGCAGGGGCCTGGAAGGAACAGTACCATTACCCTGGGATTCCAGGACTTCACAAGCAAAGGAAGACATAAATGACAACAAACAAAACCCTTATGTTATCTGGGCATGGCTCAGGGATCAGAAAGGAGCAGACATTAAGCACAGAGGTCTCAAAAGACAAGAATAGGCCCAGGCTGAGGACAAATCCCAGAAAGCAAACGGATGCCTTAAGATGAAGGTTCTGACTAGTTTGGGCTTCCATCAGGAAACTGTGTTTGCTGCCTGCCAAGGAACAGTCTGAGGGCAGTGGGGCTGACCCAATCCGCAAAGCACAGTGAGCCTGGAACAGTGGCAAAGCCTCCACACTCCCCCCACCCCCTCCCACAGGGCTGGGGAGCCAGGCCAGGACCCAGGCCTGTACCTTGGAGGCAATGATGAACAATGACGACTCAGGGTTCAGGGAGGCCAGAGTTTTGGCGATGTGGGTCCCATCGATGTTGGAGACAAACCAGACCCGGGGACCTCCCGAAGAGTACGGCTTAAGGGCTTCGGTCACCATGAGGGGTCCCTGCGAGGAGTAGCAGCATCAGAAAACAAGATTCCAGGGCCCACAGAGATGGGGAAGCCAGGTCTCACCCTGGAAAAACCACAGCTCTGAATGGGCCCTCTCACTCCATCCCCAGGGAATCCTCCTCACCAGGTCAGAGCCGCCAATGCCGATGTTAATGACGTCCGTGATGGGCTTGCCCGAGTACCCCTTCCAGTCGCCACTCCGGACACGCTGGCACAGAGCGGGGGAGATGCATTCAGCCCAAAGTCCCCAAGGATAAACTGCTGCTCAAAAGCATCCTCATACCTCAGGCCCAAAGTCCAGGTGCTTGCAGGGGCCTATGGAGACCAACACTGGCAGCTTTCCGCCACACTCACCCTCCAGCTAGACCCTATTTCATTCTTAGCAAAATGGGGACACCCCCACCTCTCAGAATTTGCAAAACAAGGGCGACCTCTCAGCAGAACCTAACATATAAGAGATCGAGAAACGTGAAATGACAACTACTGGAACTGGTCTGTGCCAGGGACAGACTACCAGATAGGCAGCCAGCCCCTCCAGGGACCCCGCTGACTCCCATCTCCTGGCATTTACACCTCCATACACCATCCCCAGGCTGACCTCTGCACCCGCTGGGATACAATAACCTATTAGTTGTGTTAAAGGAGCCACTGGCTTCCTGGTGCTTATAGTAAAATGCAAGAAAAGAGAAATAAACTAAAGGAAGAACTTTCAAACAAACAAAGCCAGGAATTGTTGAGTTTAGAAATTTCCAGCTTCTCCAGGCAACAAGAGATGCTAAATTTAAGAGATGGCTCCTGGACAAAGATCAAAGGTAGGACACTGTAACAAAAAGCACAGAGTGAAGGGAAAGCAGAAAGTAAAGCTGTGAAACCTTCCTTTGTTTGGACCCCCAAAAGACCTAAGGTGGTAACACAGAAAACATTTTGGTCAAAGATAAGGCTTCTGAGAAAATCTGGTCTCAAAAAAAAAAAATGGTAGAAAAGGCCTTGTCTTTTTTTCTTTTTTTAATTTTATTTATTTATTTAACAGAGAGAAACACAGCCAGAGAGGGAACACAAGCAGGGGGAATGAGAGAGGGAGAAGCAGGCTTCCTTCCCTCCTAGCAGGGAGCCCGATGCGGGACTCGTTCCCAGGACTCCAGGATCATGACCTGAGCCAAAGGCAGACACTCAACGACTGAGCCACCCAGGCACCTCAAGGCCTTATCTTGAAGAAACCTGAAGTATGGCTTTTGCCTGTTGGAGTGAACCTCTCTTCCCCCCAGTAACCTTCATAGGAGACCTACAAAGCTGTTAAAATAACTACATTGTCAAAAATGCTACCAGCTTGGACTGAAAGAAACAACACGTTACGAAAGGAAAAGGGGGCTCTGGATACTCACATTTTTACCCAGCAGTCAGCAGGCTGGGAAAACCACACAGGTACAAACACAAATCACCTTGCAGGTAACGAGAATGAAGGAGGGCAAAGCCAAAAACCTTGAGAAATGATTCCAAGGCCTTAAGTCGTAACCAAGCAACTGCCAACATATGTCTTACTGGATTTCAGAATTGTTCAGACCAATAACTCCTGTGTGTCTCCCATGTTCCCCCTCTTTATGAACAGGAATTTCCCTTGATCAATTACTCTATGATATTACCTCATGTATGTTGAGTATGCGATGTGTAAATAGTTTCTTTAATCACAGGTCTTCAAATCAAAAGGAAGTGTATCTGTGTTGTATTAAAAGAAATGCAGGAGGGGTGCCTGGGTTAAGGGCTCAGTGGGTTAAGCCTCGGCTCAGGTCATGGTCTCAGGGTCCTAGGATGGAGGCCCACATCAGGGAGCCTGCTTCCTCTTCTCTCTCTGCCTGCCTCTTTGCCTACTTATGATCTCTCTCTGTCAAATAAATAAATAAAATCTTAAAAAAAAAAAAAAGGGGGGGGGCGCTTGGGTGGCTCAGTTGGTTGGGCGACTGCCTTCCGCTCAGGTCATGATCCCGGAGACCCGGGATCGAGCCCCACATCGGACTCCCTGCTCGGCAGGAAGCCTGCTTCTCCCCCTCTCACTGCCCCTGCTTGTGTTCCCTCTCTGGCTGTGTTTCTCTCTGTCAAATAAATAAAATCTTAAAAAAAAAAAAAAAAGAAAGAAAGGAAGAAAGGAAGAAAGAAAGAAAGAAATGCAGCAACTACCATACCAGCACCTACTTTACATGATGAGGGTCTAATTTACATGATGAGGTGAGGAGGATATCCTCCATGTGGAAGGAACATGAACCACTGGGAGCCTGATGGCAGACTATGTAGCCAACTTCCAAGGTGGTTCCCAATGGTCCTCACCTCTTGACATTACATTCATGTCCTTGTGCTGTCCCCCTCCTGCTTTGATCAGTGGTGACCTGTTCAACCAACAGGGTATTACAGAAATGACAGGTTAATTTCTTTTTTTTTTTTTTTTTTTTAAAGATTTTATTTATTTATTTGACAGAAACACAGCTAAAGAGGGAACACAAGCAGGGGGAGTGAGAGAGGGAGAAGCAGGCTTTCTGCTGAGCAGGGAGCCCGATGTAGGACTCAATCCTGGGTCTCCAGGATCATGACCTGAGCCGAAGGCAGTCGCTCAACCAACTGAGCCACCCAGGCGCCCCGACAGGTTAATTTCTGATGCTAGCTCAAGGTAATAAAGGACCTTGAGGCACTCTGCCTTGCTCAGCTCTCTTGGATCACTCATTTGGGGACATCAGATGTCTTGTGATGAGGACACTGAGCCTATAGAAAGGTTCACAAGGTAAGAAACCAAAGCTTCCCAAAAGCCAGCATGCATTGCTAGTGAGTCATCTTGGAAGCAGATCCTCCAGGGTCTATGCACCAAGCCTTCAGAGGAGTGCTAACCTTGGCCAACATCTTGTCTACAATCTTGTGAGATCAGAACCAGCCAGCACAGCCCCTGCCAATCCTCGTCCACAGAAATGTTGGCTGATGTTGGCTGTTGTTGACAGACGCTAAGTTTTGGAGCCATTTATTATACATTAACAGAAAACCAGTATATATACATATATATATCTTTCCCAAAACCATGAACATCCAGCAACTTTTCTTTCTTTTTTTCTCAAATAAGGCCATCAATGGCCGCTGGAAATTTTCCATCAATACAGAAATAAAGTCACTCAGCTTGTCAACCTTTGACCTCACCATTAAAGTTTTGTTACAATAAAGCATCCCAGAGAAGAAAATTGCAGGTCTTTAATAGGATTACACACACCCTTTATTTGACCAGATGGGGTTTTACGACACGTGCAAGTTCGGCAATTTCCACTTTCAACTTCATAGCAGATCCTGCACAGCGGGACAGCTCAATGTGACCACAGCTCCCTCCTTCCTGCTGACAGGTAGGACTATAGTCTATGAACATACGCCGATGTCACTATCAGTCCCCTCCCAAATGAGCTCAGGTTGTTCATTTAATTTGTATTATTTTTTAAAGACTTTATTTATTTATTTAACAGAGAGAGAGAGAGAGAGAGAGAGAGAGAGAGGTAGGGGGAGTGGCAGGCAGATGGAGAGGGAGAACCAGACCCCCACTGAGCAGGGAGCCCAACACAGGGCTCAATCCCAGGACCCCAGGATCGGGACCTGAGCCAAAGGCACACGCTTAATGACTAAGCCACCCAGGCACCCCTGTTTGTTTAATTTTTAAATAAAAATATTTAAAGATTTTATGCGTGGCTCAGTCGGTTAAGCGTCTTCCTTCAGCTCAGGTCATGATCCTAGAATCCTGGGATCGAGCCCCCACGTTGGGCTCCTTCCTCAGCGGGGAGTCTGCTTCTCCCTCTCCCTGCCGCTCTCCCTGCTGGCGCTCTCTGTACCTCAAGTAAGTAAATAAAATCATATATATATATACACACACACAAGATTTTAAATTTAAGTACTCGCCACACCCAACATGGGGCTCGAACTCTGAGATTAAGAGTCACATGCTCCACCGACTGAGCCAGTCAGGTGCCCCAGACTCAGGTTGTTTTTGATTTCTGCCACTACAATCTAGATCATGGTGAACATGCCCAACCCAACCTTGGTGAATTTTGAAGAGCACAGCCATGGCGAGTGTTCCTGACGTGTAACTGCTGCCACTCAGTAGCATTTTTTGAACTATAAATAACCCATCCGTCTGAGTCAGGTACCCCGCAGCCAGCTGAAAGGGAGGGCTTTCCTGGAGATAGCTTCCCAGACAGCCAGGACCACGCTTTTCACACAGCAGACCCAAGCTCACACGCACTCATCACACAGAGCAGCAGACTTTGACACACATCTGCTCCACCGCTCCCCAATGGCTGGGAAGGCCCCTCCTTAGACCCAAATCCCATCACAAGTACCCACTGCTGCTAAGGGACATTCTGGAAACCAGATTCTCAACAAGCTGCCAACCCTTCCTCACCCTAGGAAGTCTCACTCACTTGACTATCAGGCTTCCGGGAAGGATGGCCAGATCACTTCTGCCATTTGAGGTCTGAAGTGGCTCTTAGCCAAAGTAATCAGATTTGGAGCAGTCACAGGCAGAGGCCACTGGTCTCAGGGACAAGCTGACCAGAGCGTATATTATCACTCCCAGAGCACACATAGCCCATTTGTACCATGTGCACGTGCACACACCTCACCCCTGCAGCCCAGGCTTGAGGATGGCCACTAACCCTTGCAGAATCATCCCTGAGACAGACACTGAGGTAACTGTGGTTGATATGGGGAAATCTCTAGCTGGTCTCTGAGGCAAGCCCTACTCCACCAGCCCCAAAAGGAAAAGGGGGCATGGTTATGAACATTGACACAGTCCCAGGGACATTTCTTACTTATTTATAAGTACAAACAGGCTGCAGAAAAGCAAGTAAAAATGAACTTGTGTGCGTGAATATGTGTGTACACGTGTTTCGAAGAGGAGGAGATAGATGGACACGTCCGTAACACATGCACAGGAAGCTTTCAGAAGATCTCACAGGAAATGTTATAAACCCAGGGTATAGCCAAGCAAATATTAAAACATTGATTTTTATCTAGCTCTAGTCTAGAAAAGGGGAGTATATCACTAAAGAGATTAGAAAAAGCAAGTCTCTCCTCTACTATCCCACCCCTCAGGGGCCTCGCTTTTCTTTTCCAATCTCTGCCCTGGCTGGACTGTCACCAGAAGCCCACAGGTGTCTAGAATTCAGCAAGCAGGCTGCTCTGTGCTGTCCAAGGTAGGCTCCCTCACCACAGGCAGGGAATTTCCATCAGAACACGAGCCAATCCCACAGATCACCTCGGGCTGCCATGAAGTGGTGGGTCTTCTCCAAGCAGAGTGGAGGACAGCCCATCAAGGCCCACAGATTCCCAGACCCACATGCACACACACGGACAAGGGCACGTCCAATGCCACAGCAGCTTACCTGGCAAAAAGACTTCATCTTCTCCAGGACCCTGTTGACATCTGGCATCACATCCTTGCCATCCACCAGAATGGGTGTGTTCGACCGATTCCGCAAGGCCACGTGCAGCACTGCCCGTTCCTGGGGATGGCAGTCAGTGTGTGAAGATCCCCAGCTTGGGGCAGCCACGCCAGCTGAGGCATGGTGCAACATGGCCCAGGAGTCGGCTCAGCCCCTCCCCACTGGATATACAGGCCCTGACATCTACTGACAGTCACAAGAGGAGAGAGATCAGGAGAAGCCCAGAGGACCCCTAGCTGTTCAGGGCACGAAAAGCCAGGAAAAGCGGGACAGAGTGAGCACAGGCAGAGAATGGGGACAACACAGCAATAAATAGCTTCAGAGGACCGGAGCTCATTAAGGCTAATCTCGTTGTCTCCGTGAGAGTACATGGTGTCTTTGCCGGCACCTTCTAAAAAGTACCGCCAGCCCCTTGGATGTGGAGCAAAGCCAGCAACTCAAGTGTCCCTCGCCAAGAAGCTCCATCACACTAACTGCCAGAAACAAACAAAACTGTGGGCCTGTGACAAGTGCCAAGAAGCTGGCCTTGTGATGTGAAAGCAACAGTCCCATCAAGCTGAAGCCGACAAAGGAGTCCTTAAAGGAAACAGATCTAAAGACTCCTGGTGGGCAGGAAAGGGATGGTGGCTGGACTCCAAATCAAGGAGAGGCCCACTAAGGTGGAAAACCACGCCACTCTGCCCTCACCCTGCTCAACCTCACTCCTGTCTCCTCTTCCATAGGAAACTGCATTCCTCTACGAAGCCCTCCATGACTGCAGCCTCCCTCAGCCTTGCCCAGCTGTGAGACAAGTGGAGTCTGAAACCTCTGTCTCCCACAGATATGTCTGGGATAAGCGATCTATCCTCTGAACATCAGCTTCCTGGAGTGTAAAAGGAGGATGCCAACCCTGTGGGGAAGAGACTGAGCACTCAGTGGTTATGATGTCTCCAGGTTGCCACAGCAATTCAGGAACAGGGCACCCAAGCCCTGGCCTTATCTCTCTGCTTCTTACTGATGCCTACCACTGAGGAGGCTGAGCTTATTCCCTAAGATTCCTCTTTTCACTAAAGAAACTGGCAGCAAAGATAGGCCAGAGTTAATCTCTCTGAGCGTGCCTTAAGAAGCGGGATCCCTGCAGGCCTGAGACATGCTCTCCCTAGGCAGACACCGGGAACTACTCCATGCTCACCAGATCCAGATGGCCAGCCTGTAGAAGAGGCACCCCACGGCCCTGTGACCCACTCTAGGAAACAGGCTTTCCTGCCCCTTGTTAAGCAAAAATATTGCTTAAGAGGAGAAATGAAGAAACAGCGGGATGCCATCAGTCAGATGAACCCCAAAGGGAAGGAAGAGGCCCTGAAGGGTATGCAGCGCCTGCTGTCCACAGGCCAGCTCACCTCTGTGAAGTTGATCTTCTCGCCACTGAACATGCGATCCCGGGCAGCCTCCACACCCCTGGACTTGGCCTGAGAAGAGAAGATACTAAGGCCCGATCCCATCCATATTGGTGCCCAAGAGCCCAAGCCACCAAGCTCTGGGCTTGATGCAGCCCCCGGTGGGGCTGACAGCTGCCCTCCCCCATTGCCTGCAAAGGTCTGTTCCGACACCCGGCCCTGGGCCCCCTGGGATGCTGCTCAGAACCTGAGCCAGGGGGCAGGAGCTCAGAGCCCTAGGTCAGCACAGAGGCAGTGACCAAGATCCACCAGGAGAAGGAAATAAAGCTGCTCAAGGACCTAGGGGCTCCCAGGAGCTCAGTTGGCTTGCCAGGCTGCAGGTCACAAGTCAAGCCCCCCACAGTGGAACGTTACCAGATCCACCAGCATCTGCATCACAGTGTCGGTCACAAGGTTCTTTGAGTAATCCACCAGAATACGCCCATGATTGGTGTTCAGGTTCAAGCTGCAAAAAGTTGGCAGAAGCCAATGACCACACCCCAGTTCTCCCCAGCCTATTCCCTAACCAGAGCTGCACCCAGAAAAAAAACATCCTCCCTGAGCCACACCCCAAATAAGCCTCGGCTGCCCAGCACAGTGGTGCATCTGTCACCTGTCTGCCCACCAGGCAGACCTGCAGCAGCAGCACAGTGAACCGAGCCATTCACACAGAGGGGAGGTGCAGACCCTTCCTGAAGAGGCATTCCTCCCATAAAACCGTGGAAGACAAGCAGCTGGGTGCACTGCCCCAGCCTAGCCAGGGAAGTGACCATTCCCTCCTGGGGCTTCCACGCTGTGACTCTCCTAGGGAAGGGCTCAGAAGGCAGAGCTGGCCATGGGGACCCCAAGTCCGAGCCCCAGACGCCCCCTCCCCAGAGCGCCCGGAGATTCCTGCCCTCTCCCCAAGATTTCCTCTAACAGACTCCTTTCCATTTCCTGGCCATTCATAGGTCTCCACACCAAGTCTCTTCCGCTGAAATCGCGCTCTCACATCTCCACTCTTCCTCCACGGCTCCGGCAAACCCTCCAGGCCTGCCCACCCTGATCGCACACCGCGGATTTCCCACCCATTCTGGGCCAGGAGCTGGGAGAAGGCGAAAGCCCTTTCCTCGCCTGCTCGTCAGCCAGGGGCCCTGCCCACAACTGCGGAAGGAGTCCCTTCTCAAATAGCAGGGGCCGGGAGAGCGACAGGAGGTGGAGAGAGAGATGCCGCCGCAGAGACGCAGCCGCGGAGGGGCCTGCCTCTCATGACTAAGCAGTCCGGGTTCCGACAGCTCCAGCGAGCCCGCGAGCCCCCCCAAGAACCTCCTTCAAGGAGGCGTCAAGGACGAATGGAGGCCTGGGCCTGGGCCCCAAATCCCTAGCCGGGAGCAGCGGAGGAGCCCCCGAGGACCCCCGGGGACCGCCGAGGACCGCCCGCCGGGCCGTGTCCACCCGGGCCTGCACACCTGACCCCGTGCGCCGCGCCCTGCACGCCCGGGTCCAGCTCCCTCCGGTCCCCGCCCCGCTGGTGGTCCTGCGCGCGCACCTGAAGTGGCTGAAGCGTTCCTTGTCCCCTTCGAAAAGGCGGCGCAAGTTGAGGTCAGAGCCGTGCTCGCGGTACCATTTCTGCAGCTTCTGGAACTGCGGGTTCTGGGTGAGGGCGGCCATTGCGACAGCGGTGGGGTACACGGGCTTGGACCAACTCGAAGGAGGAAGAGCGGGCGGGCGGCGCGCAGCTAGCGGTAGTCGGGTGCGCGCAGCGGCCTTTATGGCGCAGGCGCAGCGCCCGCCCCGCCCCGGGCCCCGCCCCCCCACCGCTGTCCGCGCCCTCGCGGCGACCTTGGCAGCATCTGCTGCT
>PITA01000875.1:45126-60431 GCA_004023965.1 Spilogale gracilis
TTTTTTTTTTTTTTTTTTTAAGATTTTATTTATTTATTTGACAGAGAGAGATCCCAAGTAGGCAGAGAGAGCAGAGGAAGCTGAGCAGAGAGCCCGATGTGGGCCTCGATCCCAGGACCCTGAGATCATGACCTGAGCCGAAAGCAGAGGTTTTAACCCATTGAGCCACCCAGGGGCCTTGCTCAGATCTTGATCTCAGGATCCTGGGATGAGCCCCACATGGGACTCTGCTCCATGGAGAGCCTGCTTAAACCCTCCTCCCCCCCCCCACCTATTTGTGATCTCTCTCTCTCTCTCTCTGTGTCAAATAAATAAATAAATAAAATATTTTTAAAAAGTGGTAAGTAAAATATATTGGGGGGTCAGAGGCTGGTAAGGATGCTGGGAATTGGGGTTGCAGTTTTTAATAGAATGGCCAAGGGAAATGACTACTGAGGTGATTTTTTGAGCAAAAACCTGAAGGAGGTGAGGCAGCCAGCCAATTAGATGTCTGTGGGGAAAGCGTTCAGGCAAAGGGAGGAACAAATGGAAAATTCCCCTGCGAAAATGCTTAGGTGTTTCAGAAGCAGAAGGAGGCACATGTGGCTGGCCTGGAGAGAATGAAGGAAAGAGACGGGAGTTGAGGTCAGATAAAGAAGGAAAGCAACAAAACCACATAGAACTTTTAAGTCCAGTTTGCCTGGGTGGCTCTGTTGGTTTAGCAGGTTTAGTATCTGCCTTTGCTCAGTCCTGGGATCCAACCCCAGGCAGGCTCTGCAGGGAGCCTGCTTCTCCCTCTCCCTCTGCCGGCTGCTCCCCCTGCTTGTACTCTGTCTCTCTCTGTGTCAAATAAAAAAATTAAATCTTAAAAAAAAACAAAAAAAAAACTTGTAAGTCCTTGTGAAAACTTTGGTTTTCTGAGAGAAATCAGAAGCCATGGAAGGGTTCTAAGCAATGGAAGGACATCATTTAACAAGCTTTACAAAGGATCAGACCCACAATGTAGCAGGAATGGAAGTAAGGACAACAAATAGGAAGCTACTGCATCAAAGCAGGCCAGGAATGAAGGTAACTTGGGTCAAGGTAGTAGGAGTTGGGTATGGTGACCTAGACACACCGAGTGAAGAACAGAGAAACATGTAACCATGTCCTGGTAACATCCAGTTTTTAACCCAAGTCCCTGGGAAAATGGAATTGTCCTCACATCTTGGAGAGATGGAAGTTTGGAGGGAGGGGTAGATCACAAGCTCTGTTAGACATCTAAGTGTAGGTGCCGACTGGAGTATGGGGAGAGAAGGTTAAAGCTGAGGAAAACTTGGGAGTCATCAGTGGATAGACTGCATTTGAAGTCATGAGCCTAGGTGAGAGTCTGGATGAGACAGTATATATGGCCACAGAAGAGAAGAGGTCCAAGAACTGGGCACCCAAACTGAACTTTTCCATTGCCTGCTTCCTCCAGAGGGGCCAGCCATTTGAGAGTGTGCCCTGTCCTGCTGCCGCCCCGGCCACCTCCCAGCTCCATGCAGTCACTGCCCTCTCCAACCTCTACAAATGGCTTTTCCCTTCCTGCCCAGGGATATCTGGAGTCCTAAAGATGCAGAGGAAAATAGAGGGAGGCTGAAAACTGAAGAAATGAGTGACCAACAGGACTTTACAGGGAACTACTCTGTCCACATGGGTCTTTACTCACCCAGAGTTTTGGATCAACTGTCAATGTTGAGATGTAACTGAACTTTCCTTACTCAGCACATCCCTGACAGCACTAAATGGCATCTGTTCTCTTGCAGTCTCCAAGAAATACTTCAGCCAGAGTTTCCCATGCAAGCCAGTGACTTGTCTACACAGAACAGCATTCCACCCCTTAATCCTGTATTTCATATCTTTATCCAAAAGGAAGGGCAGTCTCGGTAGCCACCGCCCTATCATCACTTGCCCCGTGATTCCTCAGATGGCCCTAGCCCAACTGTAGCCACTGATTGCTTTTTTCTAGTAGGCTCTTTCTGGTTACCACAGTGGACATCTGTTGTCTTTATCCAAAACCACTGCATCCCACTCCCTTGTCTCTTCCTTTGCCTCCCCGGTATCATCAGAGAAGAGCCCATGACCTAAGCCAGCCAAACAGGTGTCAGCAGGAGAAACTCAGTTTTGTGTAGTGTTAATTTGCCCCTTCTGAAAGAGTAGACTGGAGGATCATCTGGAGTAAAACAATGCAGACAGCAACCCCAGAGAGATGCCAGAATTAACCTCACAGAGCCCAAGTTCCTGGTGCCAGACCACCTCTGTCTGCAGCGGGAACATAAATCAGTGATTTCCCTTAGCGCTGATATTGTTTGGGGCCGGGCTGTCATTTACAGTTGCAAGTCTTTCCAGAGGTTTTCTGGGCATTCACCTAAGCACTGCCACATTGCTTCTCTGATGTCCCCTGGCCACTTGAAATCCACAGGTGCTGCTTTGATTACTGAAGAAGAGGCTGGACATAAGACCTGATGATTGTCTTTTTGAAGGCTTTATCTTCTTTTTGACATTCGCTGATATATATCTTTGGCAATCTGGCCTCTCTGATTCCCGGCTGATTTAACTGCTCCAGATTTCCCAATAATTTTGGAGTTCAAATTTTTGTGAGAGACTGAGACAGACAGATGCACACACACAAACACACACATAAGCGGGGGCTGGGGGTTGGGGGTCAAGGGTTGGGGGGTGGGTAGAAAGAGAAGCAGACTCCTGCTGAGCAGGGAGCCCAGTTTGGGACTTGATCTCAGGACTCTGGGATGGTGACCTCAGCCAAAGGCAGACGCTTAACCAACTCGAGCCATTCAGGTGCCCTGTATTTTCTATACTAGCAGAAAGCTATATAGTTATCCAGAGGGCCACAAGTCACAGTTGCTAAAGAGAGAAAACAAATAGGAAGAGACAAAGGAGATCATTATCACTTGAAGTCATTCATCATCCAACTACTAGCATTGTTACTACTTCTGCTTGTTTACTGTGTTTGGAGCTCTGCGCCAAATACTCACCCATATAATCCTCACAGCAGCCTGGTTATGCTGCTGTCCTCCCCTATTCAACAGGCAGGGTAAGAAATCTGAAAACAGGGGTGCCTGGGTGGCTCAGTTGATTAAGCGACTGCCTTCGGCTCAGGTCATGATCCCGGGGACCCAGGATCAAGCCCCACATGGGGCTCCCTGCTTGGCAGGAAGCCTGCTTCTCCCTCTCTCACTCCCCCTGCTTGTATTCCCTCTCTGGTTGTGTTTCTCTCTGTCAAATAAAGAAAAAATCTTAAAAAAAAAAAAAAAAAGAAAAATCTGAAAACAGCCCTCTGTTACTAAGTGGAGAATCCAAGATTGCTTGATTTCTGAGCCCTGTTGTTTATCACAACCCTGTCTTGCCTCCCACGTTCTGGCAATTCCCCATCATCCCGGTTCTGTTTTAACTTCAATTAGGCCTCTATGACATTAATTACAATCGACAGGGTAGAATTTTACAAGTAGAAAAGGCCAAGAATGGTATCTCAAATAGAAAGGACAGTGGCTTGATCATAGGAAACAAACTGAGGGTTGCTGGTGGGGAGGGGCAGTGATAGACACTGGGGAGGGTTTGTGTTGTAATGAGCACTGGGTATTACATAAGACTGATGAGGGCACCTGGGTGGCTCAGTGGGTTAAGCCTCTGCCTTCCGCTAGGGTCATGATCTCAGGGTCCAGGGATTGAGACCCACGTGGTGCTCTCTGCTTGGCGGGGAGCCTGCTTCCTCCTCTCTGCCTGCCTCTCTACATACTTGTGATCTCTCTGTCAAATAAATAAAATAAAATAAAGAAGATTGATGAATCACAGACCTGTACTCCTGAAACACATAATACTTATATGTAAATTAACTATATTTAAATAAAATAAAGTAAAAAGAAAGGACAGCAGCATGGAAAAAGTCAGAGGAAAATCCAACCACTGTGCTAACATTGGTCCCTTTGTAAGGGATCTAAAGGATTTGTGTAGGTCAACAGGGAGAAACCCTCCAGGAAAGGTGCATTGTGTGGGAGGGTGATCAGTTACTGAAGCTATTTGGTTAGTATCCCAAATCCAATCTCGCGGGATGGTTTGGGATTTGGAGTTGGAAATTTTTCAGTGTAAAGTAATTTTACAGTTTCACAGAAGTAAAAGCCTGCTGTTTTCCACCACCATGACCACCATCACTACCGTATGTTGAGGATCCTGGGGGTAGTGAAGCTTGGAGGGCTGGACTAAGCCACAACCAAAAGAAAACCTGGCTGAGAGCCTTAGCGCAGCCTTTTGGAAAACCTGTTGGGTTCCACTGAGTATTTGCGGAACTAGCACTTAGTGAGCCTGCGGCGAGCGAAGGGAGTTCCAAACAAGAGCCCTGTTCTGTAAATGGGAAAACTGAGAAAAGGACATTTCGGTAAGTCAGGCCTTAATTCGGGACAGTTGGACCGGAGTCAGGGAGCATCTGGAGACTAGGGAATAATCGCTAAGGTGGGAGATGTTGCAGTGGGAGGCGAGGGGAGGGGCAGCTCCGCTGAGCCGAAGGAGCCAACCAGAGGTCGGGCGCGGGGCGATGCAAGACCAGGAATTTTCACCAGCTGTTCCCAGGAAGCGCACCCACCGGGATGCTGAGTCACCGCAACCTGGCGATGGCCTCTGAACCGCGCCTCCACGGAGCCGCACCTAGCTCCTTTCGCGGAAGCCACTCCCGGGGGAGGGCGGTGCGCACGAATCTACGTGCAGGCGAGGCGGGATCGGCGCAGGTTGGCGGCGGTGGCGCGCACGCGTCTGCATGTGGGCTTGCACGTCCGGGGTGCATGTGTGCGCATGTCCCCGCGCCGGGTGGCGACCTGTGGTGCAGAGAGAACTAGCAAACGTCTCCGTCCGCACGTCTGAAATGGACGTGCGCGCGCATGTGCACCATGTCCGAATAGGGTGAATATGCGCGTGCGCACGCGAGCAGAAACGCGGGCAGGGTCGTCAGCGCCCCCCGCAGGCCGTGAGCTCGTCCTGCGTCGCGGTGTTCGCCTGCGCCACAGAGATTTGTTGCTTCCGGATATCGCCCTCAGATGTTCCCTGTGCTTGAAAAAAATTCCTTACCGCACAAAGGCGTGGGTTTCCAAGAGAGTAGAAAACTCTATAGTTGTTAAAAAGCTGCATAATCCTGCCTGCAGTTCCAGATTTCAATCTCACCTCATAGTTCGGGTACAAACTCTGGAATCGTGTTTTACTCTTTTAGTTTAATGCGAGAGCTAATCCTAAATCGTTATTTTTTTGGCATTAGAATTTGCTCAATAATTTGCCTATAGACACCTCGTTTGGTCTGCCTCCTCTGGAATTGCTTCGTGCTGTTCTGCACCGCGGCCATGCGGTCCTTTCTCGCAGGAAGCCTTCGTTCTAGTAAGAGGAACAAAGGCAAACTCGATTCCAGGGGAGCGCTAAATGCTATTAAAAGAAAAACAACGCGAGGAGAGGCTGGACTCCCGCCCCAGAGAACAGATGGATGCAGAAGCAGGGAGCCCTGTGGTAGCAGCAGGCAGGTGGGCACTGGGGGAGGGACGCTGAAGTTGGCAGAAGTGTAAGGGAAACCTTGATGCCAGAGAGGAAGAGGCAGGAGCCAGGTTGTTGGTAGCGTATTTAAGAACATGATGGCATTCAACTGTGCTTCTAGAGAGACCTATAGGACCTGTTAGATGAGAGTAAAGAAAAGAATTAAGAATGTCTTCTAAGATTTCTGCCAGAGCAGCTGGATGGATGGATGGTGGCACCTCTTAGCAAGGATGGGAAAGATGGGGCTGTTGCCCCTAAAACACTTTTCTTCACCAAAGACAACTGCATTTTAAAAGCAGAGACTGCATCTTCTTTTCAGCTCTGGCTCCTGGCAAGGGCCTTGCCCCTAGGTGACTTTAGATGTTGCAACGAACACAGTCCTGAAACATCCTTCCTCCTCACTTAAGCCCATATCCTGAACTCAGTCCCAGTATCAGCCACATCCAGTGCCCACACCACACTCACAGAGGCCTGAGCCCAGCCAGCCTACCCTTGTGGAATCAGAAGACCAGTTGTGGATGTTACTTTGAGGAGCCTGTCCCCAGACGTTCCTCAGCATATGTAGCTGGGAGATAGCCAGTCATGCTTTCCATGTACGTGGCCTTTTGGCATTTGAGGAGCTGACCATTGTAAGGGTTTATTTCCTCTGTGCCTCCAGATCAGGAAGCAGGTCACAACAGCAGCCACACTATGCCCAAAGGGCCATCCCCTCAGAGGCCACGGTTGGCATGCCGTGTTTCAGCAACACTCTGTGAGCTGGATGCCCTACTTTGCCAGGGTCCCCCAGGTGATAAAGGGTGGGTCACCAGCCTCCCAAGGACCCTCTTGCAGCTCAGGTGTAACACTTGTTCAGGTTTCCACTCTCACCCATCTGGCACATAGCTGGGACCCAGGATGACTCTTCTGTCTCCACTGCTGTTGTGAATTGAAGTCAGTGAACAGCCACCACATACTGGTGTTGAACAGGAACACGCCTGGATAAAAGGCTAGCATTTTAATACGCACTTCTAGTGTATTTCCTAGCACGCTCCTGCAACGTAGCTGTTACTAAGCAACCTTGTCCTGGGGTGCACTTAAAAGACTTAAAATCTGGGTCTTGGTCCCTATGCTCAGTTTCTGGGCATTTCAGCAGAAAGAAGCCCGAGTGGTACTTACACTGGTAGGTTATAGATTAGTGCTCATACCCATTTTCCTGAGTTCATGAAAAAAAGTTTTGATCAAGTACTGTCTTGCTGTCAGTGAAAAGAAGTTGAAATTCCCCTGTAACCTACCCTACCTTTGTGGTTCCCACTGAACAAGCTTTCCTTTTGCTGAGGAGGATGACATCATCCAATGAGACCAGTTCTTGGCTCATCATCCAATGAGACCAGATATAGGGTCCCTGGCAGAGCAGGGGGGAAGTTCATCCCTGGGTCCACTCTTTGGAAAAGTTGGTTGGGCGGCTCACAGTGCCCACGGTTGGTGGAATATGGGTGTTGGCAGGCCACAATCCCAAGAGAGAACTTGCATCCTTTCATGTGGTCTCCTTCACCATGACATTGGCTCTACCCCCACAGAGGCCTCTCCCAGCTTTGGCCTTAGGGAAGCCAACTGGAGAGGTGTAGTAGGTTATCTGCTTCCTGCTCACCCACCCCAGCTCATCCTAATATTCCTGGTGGTCTTTCCTCTTGTGAGGCCTCAGAACCAGAGGATGAGCTGACCTAAAAACCAATGTGGGTGCAGCTTTTCAAAGTCATGAACCAGGCAGGGATTCTGACATGTCTGGTGTAGTTCATTTCAAACAGAGATACAAAGTATTATTAAATGTATATTTTTAATAAAGCCAATAGTTATTTTACTTATAGGAGCTTTAAAAGTAAGATACAAAACGTAGAGTTCCAGTTTGGAAGCGTTGTAACTATTCACACCATGTCCTGCTGATGCCCGAGCAAGGCAGTCACGCCCGGCCGTGCAAAGGACACGCACACACACACGCACACACATGCGCTTTGGCGAGACCCCTCTGCCCAGCGCAGCACCTGGAATTACCAGTGTTCAGAGCAAGGCGGTGCCGAGAACACAGCACCTACAAGGAGACTACACAGTTTCACACAATCTCACAGCCCATCGAGATGTGACTACAAAACGTCCCGCTTAATCAAGAAAAACAGACTGGAGAGTGACAATGTAGCAGTGTCAAGGTCGCCTGCGTGGGGGTGTCAAGGGCTGACCTCGGTCCAGGTGAGGTCTTTGGGGAGGCACTAGGAAAACAAGAGTACTTCAGTATAATCGAACTTGAAAATACAAGGTACTGTGGACACGTTACAAAAGGAAAACAGAAAACTATCTTACAAGGAAAACAGCCACAAACACACTCGGACAGATACACACTGGGACAGCAAACAGAGACAAGAGCCACGCAGGGTTGGTGCAAAGCACGTGCCTGAAGAAGTCTATGTACAAAATAGTTCTCTGTAAACATGGTGAGGTGAATGTTCGGAAGCCACGGTGAAAGGATCATAAGTCCAGGCAGCAACGGCATCCCCACACAGCACAAAAGACGACACCTGAGGCCTGGAAACAGCCTGGCAACACAGTACTAAAAATTCAGATGGCTGGGCTCAGACACCCTAGGGGGCCTCTATCATTAGTGTGTATACATACATATACATATATATTTTTTCTTTTTGGTTTTTTTAAATATAAATTTACTTATATCCGTAGAAAAATGAGAACATAAATGTGTCATTACAATCTCTGCTGGAAAAGCTTATATGGAGTTAGAAAGAATAAACCATTTATTAGTAGTTAAACATATATATTAAAATGGTTTAATGATTTAAGAAAATATAAAAAAAAATATTAATACTGTCAAACTTTCATACCAGAAAATATGGATTTTTCTCAATTAGACTTTTTCAAAGATGAAATATGAAAAATTTAAATAAGTTTTATATAAAGAACTTCTGTAACCTCAATTAATATACAGTGGGATATATCTACTCTGTAGAGATATATGTATCATTATTTCTCAATTTAAGCACCATTCAATTCTTCTGGATCCATTCTGGCCGGAAAATATCCCTAAATCCACAGGTTGTTACCTCTTTAATGGCACATGTCAACTGAAAATGAGGTGGTTTTTTTCTTTTTTCTTTTTTTTAAAGAAAAGACTTTAAATTAATTCCTATCTACATCTTAATTGGTTTGTCTTGAGCCAGCTCACAAATGTTACTGCAATCAAGTGCAGGTGTCTCTGTGCAGCCTCTTGACCACACCCCCATGTCTGGAGACTGTGTCAAAGCCTCTGGCCACATGTGGATCTGAGGGCAGCAGGTGCAACTTTAGCCCGCACACGGCCTGCAGTCAGCTGGCTCATCTCCACACACCATCAGGAATATGCCTCTCACATCAGTTTTACGCTCCTGGTTTTGTAAATCCGGTCAGGACTGCACCCCTTGGGTGCGGCCTGGGGTGGCGAGGGGCTGGCTGCCTACCCACAGAAAACCCAGGTGATTGCTACCAATCACAAATATTATATACTTTGCCCATTTCGTATAAGCTTAAATAAAGATAGTGTTGAACAAACATCCAGCCGCTATATTTGTTACCTTAAAATATTCAATGCATTTTAGGCGGGAGATGTTTTAACTAAAAACCTATATGAAAAATAGCTATAAAATACAGTGATCGATGTGGTCATCACTCAACGTGTTCAGGAGGGGAAGGGGGAGGGTTGCAGAAGAATGGTCAGTTTTGCTCTCAGCCTTCAGGCCAGATGCCTTCCCAACACACACAGTGGGACTACAAACTTGAGAGCTGTGTTTTTCAAAATGCCGCCTATGGCCCACCTGCATCAGAATTACTGGGGGAGCTTATTAAGCTCAGAGATCCCCCAGCATCTCCCTGAGGGTCAGAAAGCTGTTTCCAACTGGCCCTCCAGGGCTCTGATGCCTCCAAGGTTTGAGAAGCCAGGCCTTAAAGGCTTGGAGCTGCCAACGACCCCCATCCCCAAGGATCCCTGCCTGGGACAGGGGTGCACTGGTCCTCTAGGGGGCTGGTGCCAGCTAGTCAGCCCTGGGGTGGGGACACTGGCCCCGACAGCTCTGGGCGGGCGGGCAGGCAGGCAGACAGGCTGGCTGGCCCTGGGTCAGTACTGGGGCAAGTAGGCTGGCCTGCGCTCAGCCTTCCCGGGGAAAGCCTTGAAGCCCTTGGGTACTGCCTTGTGTGCCGGTGGGGGCGGGGGCTGAGGTGGGGTCTGCACATAGGTAAAGGAGGCGGCGCTACAGTCACTGGTCGCGGCCCACACTGGCGACTGCAGCATCTGCATGGTGTCGTTCCACTGGCTGCCCGGGCTGGCAACTGCGTAGAGTGGCGCGCTTGGGCTAGGCAGTGTGCTGGGCAGCGGCGCAGGGTGCTGCCAGGGTGCTTTGGGGGGCCACGTTTTGGTTTTGTTATCCTGAGAGACAGAAGAGGGTTCTTAGTGGCATTTCTGGCAGTTTGTCATCTTTTCCCACCTCCCCAGGTCTTCCATCCTTATGCCTGCCTAGGAGACAGGGGAGAAGCCCCTAGTCCTCCCCGCAGCCCTGGAGCAGCACCATCCAGCCGAACTTGCAATGACAGAAAGGTGCTGCATCTGTGCTGTTCCAAGCAATAGCCACTCACTGCATGTGGCCAGGAACTCGATTTGTATTTCTATGATTCCTTCCAATGTAAACAGCCACATGTGGCCACTGGCTCTCACAATAGATGGCAGACCCTAGGGCTTCCTCTACATTTGGCTCTGGGTCAGCTGAGTCGTTCACCACAAAGGACCCATCATTGTTTTGAAGCCCTCTTGAAACTTAAGCTTTAGAACCTCGCTCATGGTCTGTACCCGACAGAGCTGGCCCTCCATGGCTAAAGCAGGGCCCACGGTACTATACCTGGTTCACGTCCTCCACTGTTGTAAGAAGAGGTGGTGAGGGCAGCGTGCTGGTCTCCTGCTCTCCACTGCTGTGTTTCCTGAAAGAACCAAGAGCTCAGTGCAGTGAGCGCCTGGCCTGCTGCCCCGCTGACCTTGACATTCTTGCCACCTGGTTCTGGGCACCGGTTCTAGGTGGGGAGACCCTGGTCCACCCCTTGTCTGGAGTTGCAAAGCTCACTGGTCTGTCCTGATTAGAACCTGGTCGTCCTGGTCCTGCCCCTCCCACAGAAAGGGCTGCCTCTTGCAAGGCACAGACCAGCATCAGCAGACCCCATCTCCAGAACTCTCCCTGGCCTCATACTGGTATTTCTGGCTACTACTTGCATGAGACTGTTCTGCCAGTGCAGCGTCAGCACAACCGGAAGTCGTCTGGGCTACAGCAAGGCTGCATGGGGACTCAGCAAGGCTAGCAGGACCTCTGCCTGTCTCACTCAGGCTGACTGGGAGCCACGCGGTTCCTGAGCTTTCCAGAGGAATAAGCTGGGGGACATATTCATGTGCTCCTCTGTCCTTTGTTTGCCTTTAGAAATCTCTTCATACCTTCTCTGCTTGACAGCAGCCACGAGGTCAGGCCCTGAAAACATGGAGAACAAGCTGTCCCCGTTGGCGGAGGATGTCTCATCACTTGAGCTGGCAGAGTCCCCCTGAGCACCCGACCAGCCGCTGTGCAGGCCGTCCCTGAAAGCCAGAGAGAGAAGCTGGTCCCGGGCCTCCTGCAGCCAGCCTGGACACCAGCTGGACATGCCCGAGAACTGTCTTTACCCTGCATTCATCTAACAACCACATCACAGTTTCTTGTCTTCCCTTCTAAAAACCCAGGCTTTCCTTCCTGTCCCTGATTTCAAAAGTAACAAGTATTCTTTGCTGCCCTTTATTCTTCTCAGAAGCCTGTGCTTTGCATGTGAAATTCATGTTAGAACAAAAAGTTGAAATGGTCTTTAGCTGTGCAGATTTAGTAATTGGGTGGCAGAAAGACACATGAAAAATCAACTTGCTGTTGTCTTTGGGATGCAAATCCATAGGTCTCTGGATACACTGGCATCTGAACCATACACTTTTGCTTTTTGGAGGCTACAAAATTTGCATTCCACGCATTGCCTGGGGTTCACAGCCAGGCCCATTTCAGCACAGAGTCTGTGTTAAACATTCAGTGACCTCCTCAACATCATCAGGTAAGTTCCTGGTCCTGGGTAGAAGAGCATGCACTGAAAATCACCAGTTTCTACCAATGGTGTGTTCAGAGGAACACATCATGCCACTCAGCCTCTTCGAGTCTGTCACCAACTCTGACCGCCTGAAGATCTGACCAGGTGTCGTGCTCACAGGAGGCCTTAGAATCGAGTTGCCTAGTAAGAGTGCAGAGGGTCCCCTGGGGAATACCCAGATCCCCAAGTCAGCTTCCCTGCCGCCCCCAGCACTCACCCTTCTGTGAAGAACTCCGGGAAAGGCCAGGTCCGATGGGCGTCATCCATGGGTGGCCAGTGGCCCCGGGGGTGGCCCGGGCGGCGGCTGTGTTGCACTTGCCGCTTCTGCTGCATTGCCTGGCTCACTCCTGCCACGTAGCGAGCAAACTCGGGGTCTGAACCCACTGTGTGAAGACAAAGGGACAGAGAAGGGTTGGGACACACTCGCCTCTCTCTCATTTCCTTCCTGCCACCTGAGCATATGCTGGTCACACACACAGTGAAAAGTGGGGCGGTGCTGCCAGGCTGGTGGCCCCGAGAGCCAGAGAGTTGGCTTCAGGACTGAGGCGGCCGGATGTCTGACCTGGAGGACGAGTGTGCACAGGGACTGTCAAGAAGGGTTAGGCCTAGGACAGAGGTAGGCTGAGTGGGCCCAAAGGACAGAGAACACAAAAGGATCTATGATTAAAGTTTAAAGACAAATACCAGGGCACCTGGGTGGCTCAGTGGGTTAAAGCCTCTGCCTTTCAGCTCAGGTCATGATCCCAGGGTCCTGGGATCGAGGCCCGCATCAGGCTCTCTGCTCATTGGGGAACCTGTTTCCTTCACTCTTTCTGCCTGCCTTTCTTCCTACTTGTGATCTTACTCTGTCAAATAAATAAATAAAATCTTAAAAAAAAAAAGACAAATACCAGATACTTTACAATGTTCCAATGTCTGGTGCTCCCTACTACATAACCACTTTGAAAATCACATGACTGATGTCTTTAGCCAACTGGTAACCTTAATTGTCAAAGCGTCAGGGTCAGCCAGAGAGAGGTATGTCATTGCCACTTGGCCCAACTCCAATCCTGGGTTTTCCTGGATACTGGATGGCAGACCTGCTCATTCTATGTGAAGACAGTAAGAGTGGTAATGAATGAGATGAAATTTCAGAATTTCAGAGGTATTAAGAGATAACTGGAAATATACTGGCCAGAGCTGAGTAAGGATGGGCAGGACAGTACAAGTAGGAGAAAATACAACATAGAGGACATTGAGAGAAAAAGTCAAACAAGAAGATACGGTAGGAGTGGAGTAGGGTGGGGGTGGGGTGGGGCGGGTGCCTAGGTAGCTCAGTTGGTTAAGTGTCTGCCTTTGGCTCAGGTTCTGACCCTGTGGTCCTGGAATCCAGCCCTGCTTCGGATTCCCTGCTTAGTGGGAGACCCTCTCCTCCCCGCCCATGTTCTCTCTGGCTATCTCTCTGTGTCCTTCTCCCAAATAAAATCTTCCAAAAAAACCCAAAAGACAAAAAGAACAAGCTGAATATGACTTGGCAGTATATACTTCAGCTTTTTTTTTTTTTTTAAGATTTTATTTATTTGACAGAGAGAAACACAGCCAGAGAGGGAACACAAGCAGGGGGAGTGAGAGAGGGAGAAGCAAGCTTCCCGCCGAGCAGGGAGCCCGATGTGGGACTCGATCCAGGGTCTCCGGGATCATAACCTGAGCCAAAGGCAGTTGCCCAACCAACTGAGCCACCCAGGCGCCCCTATACTTCAGCTGTAAGCTGGGAAAGATACTAGTGCCAAATCTCATTCTTAGCTCATCCTCAGGGCACTGCCACAGGACTGCTGCTAAGACTGTGCCCTGCACCAATAAGTTCACATGGGGGAGGGAAGGGGCTGGGCCAAAATCAAAGCCCCCTTTGCAGCGAGTCATGCTATGCCTCCGCGCGCTAAGTGTGCCCTGTCCAGAAGGGGCACACTGCTAGAGAACTGGCCCTGCCTGAGAGGGGGGCTTCTGTGATTTCATCCATCCAGAGTGCTCTCCCTTCATTTGGGGAAAGGGCGAGGCAAAGGGCGAGGCAAATCTTATGCCCTGAGGGCAGGGTCTGTAGGAAGGACCATTAAGGACCTGCAGGTCAGAAAGGACCTGGGGAAGAAAAAGCTAAAAGGATTTGTAGCTTAAGGACAGAGAGGCCATGCAGGCCTCAACAAAGATCAAAGATGGTAAAATTCTGCCAAATAGTATTTATACTCTGGATTTAATTACATGACTATTAAAAGATGTACAGACTATTTAATAGCACTCAGTGGCAGCCAGGTGGGGCTGGCTCTTTTGGAATGGGGCAGAACGTTTGCCCTTCCTCTGCCCTAGGGTACACGGTTGCCCACATCTGCCAGAGAATAAGAAAGAGTGAGCAGCAGTATGAGGGATTTTTAGAAGACCTAAGAAAACATTTCTTTCCATTAGGAGCTAATGCTGGGTTGTTTTAGCAGGGAATTCCTCTTCTGTTGGTTATTTATATAAATATTTGCTATATTTATATATTTTACAGTGTTCTCCTTAAGTGGAATATATTTTCCATCTGTATATCTTCTGCTACATTAGAAAAAAAGAGTAATGGATTTCTTTTTTTTTTTTTTTTTTTTTTTAAAGATTTTATTTATTTGACAGAGAGAAACACAGCCAGAGAAGGAACACAAGCAGGGGGAGTGAGAGAGGGAGAAGCAGGCTTCCCGCCGAGCAAGGAGCCCGATGTGGGACTCGATCCCGGGTCTCCAGGATCATGACCTGAGCCGAAGGCAGTTGCTTAACCAACTGAGCCACCCAGGCGTCCCAAGAGTAATGGATTTCTATGTATTTATCTTGCATCTACCCACCTTACCAGATTCGCTATTCTAGCTTTTTTTTTTTTTTTTTTTTGGTCAAGGAGTCTTGGTCTTTTTCTCCCCCCTCCAGTTCTATTGCCAGCAAAGAGATGTGCTTTTCAGTGTATCTTTTTCTAGAGCGTATACATGTCTTGTTGTATTTGCTAGGAAGTCCTGGATAAAGTTACATGCCATTGGCAGTAAGTACCCCCTCTGGGTCGTGATTTAAACTGGAATGATTTTGCTTCACTATGCAGAGTAATAATTGCTCCTGGCCTTTGGTAGACACTCTTAATAGTCAAGAAATTTCTTTGTATTCCTGTCTTTCTTGGAGGTTTTTTGTTTTTCTGAATCATTGGTGGCTTTGTTCAGATGTCTTTATAGCACCTGTTGCTATATGACCTCTCACGCAGTGGGGTGATACCACGGATTACCGAGCAGTAGCAGAGTCCCAAGTCCCGACACAGTCCCTCCTGCCTACACTGGCCATAGTAACAGACAACTGCTCTTCCCATCATGAATCTATCGTCTAGCATCTACCCACACTCATAAAGACAGGACCACCGTTTGCTTTTTAAATAACCCTTATAAAAAACATGGTAAGGGGCGCCTGGGTGGCTCAGTTGGTTAAGCGACTGCCTTTGGCTCAGGTTATGATCCTGGAGACTCGGGATCAGGTATGTTGTCATTGAGTCATATGTAGTAACGTCTTAAACTTCTAATCTCTCCTATTTCTGGAATGACATCTTTCTCTTTTCTTTTCTTTTTTTTAAAGATTTTATTTATTTATTTTTGAAA
>PITA01000875.1:60531-230053 GCA_004023965.1 Spilogale gracilis
TTTTTTTTTTTTTAAGATTTTATTTATTTGACAGAGAGAAACACAGCCAGAGAGGGAACACAAGCAGGGGGAGTGAGAAAGGGAGAAGCAGGCTTCCCGCTGAGCAGGGAGCCCGATGTGGGGCTCGATCCCAGGTCTCCGGGATCATGTCCTGAGCCGAAGGCAGTTGCTTAACCAACTGAGCCACCCAGGCGCCCCTATTTTTGAAATTTATTTGTCAGAGAGAAAGAGAGAGAGAGAGGGCACAAGCAGGGGGAGCAGCAGGCAGAAGCAGAGGGAAAAGCAGGCTCCCTGCTGTGCAAGGAGCTCCATGTGGGACTTGATCCCAGGACCCCAGAATCATGACCTGAGCTGAAAGCAGAGGCTTAACCACCTGAGCCACCCATGTGCCCCTCCTTTCTCTTTCCTAATCTTGTTTCTCTTTGCTCTCTTTAAATGAGGCTTACCATAAATTGGCTTATCTCTTCTGTTGGTTTTCAAGAGACCCTTCTTTTAGATTTTATTTATAATTTCTACTATATTTTTCTTCTAAATTCCATTGATCTTGGCGTTTCTCCTTAATTACTTCCTCCTCCCAGTCTATTTTTGTTTGTTTCTAAGTTCTTTTCCTAATTTCCTGAGATAATGCTGGTGATATTTTCACACTGTTGAGGCCAAGGAGAAGCCATATTCTCTGAAGGCGGGAGTGTGCTCTACTACCTTTCATAGGGCCTAGCATTCAAGCAAGGAAGAATCACCGAATAGGTTAAGTAATCAGGAAAAGAGCAGTTCACAAAGGGCCTGTTGCCTTGGCTCCCATGAATAGGAGGGCGCACACAGGAGCCCACTTGAACTTTGGGACGTGGAGCTGTTCAAGGAACTTCTCTTGGCCCTACTCCCAGCCTCTGTATGGTGAGAATAGTGGTCCTTACCTTCTCAGACTCATTCTCAGGGCGCCTGGGTGGCTCAGTTGGTTAAGTGACTGCTTTCGGCTCAGGTCATGATCCTGGAGACCCGGGATTGAGCCCCACATCAGGCTTCCTGCTTGGCGGGAGGCCTGCTTCTCCCTCTCTCAGTCCCTCTGCTTGTGTTCCCTCTCTAGCTGTGTTTCTCTCTGTCAGGCTCATTCTCACCAAGGCTGCCTACCTTTGCTGGATGTGTCGCATACTTGCCACCCGACAGCTAGAAACGGTCTTTAAAGGGAAATTAGTATGTCACCTGCCCCCCGCAAGTAAGGCTATATCGGATGGGCTCTATGAAGTCCTCAGTGATTGTATTTATGTGAAAACCCCAAGGGGACGTGGGGGTCCACATACCTGCAGGATCAAAAGGCAGAATCTCTCCCAACATCCCAAAGACTCCATCACTTTGGTCACGGTTTGGCCAGGTGTTATTTCTAGGTCCCTGCGGCTTCTGCCCCAAAACCTCCGACATCACGTTATCCACATAGCTGCTCACCAGACCCAGGCTGTATAAGTCAGAACTGAGGTCAGATATGCCAGGCCACTGGCCAAGAGGAGACAGACCTGCTCCAACTGGCTGGGCAGGCTGCTGGGCTGAGCCATGCACCCACTTCCCAGGAGCCCGAGGCTGGGCTGGAGGCTGCTGAGGTCCAATGGGCTGGAGCAGGTGTTGGTAGTATTGGACCTGGGCTTGTTGCCGCTTTGGGGATGGCTGCTGAGGTGCCAGGCCTGGCTGGGGAGCCAGCGGGGCGTGGGCCCCAGCCTGGGGTGGCCGCGATGGAGGGGGCACTGGCAGTGGTGGCTGCTGGGGTGGCACGGCTCCTGCCTTCTGTTCAGTCACCATAGCTGCAGCAGCAGAATTACGCCTGGTCACCAGTGGGGAGCCCTGATGTGACTGGCCCATGTTAAAGCCCGAGAGAAAATCGATCACCTCCTGCATTTCCTGATCTGTTGGTAAGTTCATGCCCTTCTCGTCCTTGCCATCATCCCCTGGCAGGAAGCTGTCACGCCTCTCCATGAGAAAACCATTGGCCAACTGATTACTGGAATTCTGTGCAGACTGGGAAGGGTCTGTAGTCCTAGGGAAATTACCAATGTTCAAAATGCTTTGTAACCTTGAGTCAATATTGCTGGGCATTTTGGCCTTCTCTTCCGAACACCCAGCTATGAAGAGGTTTTTGGAAGGGGTATTTGGGATGGAATAATTTGTGCTGCTACTAGAGCTGGTGCATGAAGCTTTCTTGGTGAACCGGGATGTCAGCTTGGAGAATGTCTTCTGTAGGCCGCCTGACGATTTGTTCCCGTTCCCAGAAGGCAGGTCAGCCTGATTCCCAAAATCGCAGATCTCCCTCTGAAGCTGGATCTGTATGCAGGGTAAAGCTTGTTCCCTATTTCAACAGAAACATATTAAAAATTGAAAAAACACAAACATACAAATTGGACAATGAAATGGATCTCTCTGCATCTAAGAAAGACTTAAAGGACAAAAAAGTCTCTCTAGTTGATTGGTATCAGCTTCACCTATTTTAAAATAAAATGAACACCCCAGACTTGTAAGTGTATGTAAGACGGAGCCAGTAGAGGGACACGGGTAAATCCGCACAACAGGGTCAGGCAGTGAGTGGGACTCAGCGACACCAAGTGGCACTGCTGTCCTTGGAAGGAGCTTACAGACAGTGCCAAGAACAGATGCTTGTTACTTCCAGGGTTTTACAAGCACCTTTCTAATTGAAAGAGAGCCCCAGGGGTACCTGGGTGGCTCAGTTGGTTAAGCGACTGCTTTTGGCTCAGGTCATGATCCTGGAGACCTGGGATCGAGCCCCACATCCGACTCCCTGCTCGGCGGGAAGCCTGCTTCTCCCTCTCTCAGTCCCTCTGCTTGTGTTCCCTCTCTAGCTGTGTTTCACTCTGTCAAATAAATAAAATCTTAAAAAAAAAAAAAAAAAGAAAGAGAGCCCCAGAGATGGAAAGGGTGTGGGGCTGAGGCAGGCGACGGCTGCTGTGACCCGAGACAAGCCACCGCAAGGTTCCGGGCCTTGGTGCTAATGAGTTCAGAAAAGCGACCCACGGCTGGATGTTCAAGGTCCCTACCATTCTGAAGTTTGTAATTCCCAGAGATGGTCTTGCAACCATCAGCTGCTTTCAGATAGAAATAAATTTCATGTAGGGTATTAAGTAAATTTTCTACATGATTCTCTGGGTTTGTTCATGGGGGAGACTAAGAGTTGGGCTACAATCCTCTTGATGGACTTACTCTCAAATGATAAAACCAATGAAGGCAAACATATTAAGTAACTGGGGAATCTGGGTAAAGGGCAGAGCAATGCTTGGTACGACTGCAACTTATCAGTAAGTTTGAAATGATTCCAAATTTAAGTGACCACGAAATTCTCTTTCTTGCCTTACTCCCTCACCGAGGATCAGCAATGGGAGCATGCAGGAGACACTATGTGGGCACACTGTCCCTGAATATGGGCCTGAATGTGAGCTACTTCGGTGACCGGCAGGGACACCCACCTCCCTGCCCTCCAGCGGCTGAGGTCCAGCACAGCCGTGTAGAGCACGTCCACCAGCCCCAGGGTCTTCTCAGGATCGAGGCTTCTCTGCAGCAGGGACATGGTAGCGGGGTCTTCCTTCAGGCACCTAGGCAGGAAGCAGGCTGCATCAGTCTGGGCGGCACTGCTCTGAGAGTCCCATTTAGCCTCATACAAAAGGCTACAATGTTTACGTGGTTCTGGCACCAAGTGAAAATTCCGTAATTAAAGACCAGTTAGAGAATGACAATCTGACACTGGGACTTGCTGCCCTGTGAAAGGAGGAGGAAGCCACAGGGGCCGGGACCTCCCGGATTTCTAATCCTCTAGAGTCTGTTGGGTGGCAAGAGAAGGGTTCAGTGGAGGGGCTAACTTCTGGGGGCCCTGATGCCTTCTCATTGTCCACACCAGCTGCAGCCTTGACTTTCTGTCCTACTGCGTTCAGATTCTGGGATCTGACACAGTATGTTCTCCTCTGCAAACGCTTTCCAAAACACCCCCGACCCCAAGAAACTAAAGGTCAATGCAGGGACAAACCCAGACTCACTGCAAACTTCAGGTAAGCAGCAAACATGGCCTTCTCACATGAGTGAATGTTTTCCCTTTCCAAGCTACCACTTCAGCCTGCATCCCCTCTCCTCTGAGCTCGGCCATCCCTGCTGCTTCTCTCCTTCTTTCCCATCACAACTCTCCTATCACTGAGAGGAGATCTGCTCCCTCTCCTCACCACTAATCCACCAGTTCTAGCACCCATGCCTGCACTCCCAGCCTGCCCCTCCAGTTACGGTCAAGGTGGAAGACTTAACAAGCCCTGCTCTGCCACTGGCTGACCCTCCAGCCGAGTGCTGAATGCTCTGTACGCTCCTGCTTTCCCCAGGACCCTGTTTACCTAATCCCCCCACCCCATGACATTCATCTGGGCCAACAAACCAGCCTCATGGACCAGCTTCTTTCTCTTAGACCCACATTCCCTTCCAAATACTGCTGATTTCCCTGCTCCCCCTTTTAGCAAAACACCTTGTCTCCTCCTCTTCCTGACCTCCTAGTCTCCCCTCACCCCACTCCTGATGGGCTTTGGTCCCCCGTAACTCCACTAGAATAGCTTTTATCAAACACCTTTGATCTTGTCAGTGTCAGTGGTCAATTACCTGTCTCTACCTTACTCAATCTCTTGGCAACTTGTGCAATGTTTCTTTCCTCTTGGAGCACTATCTTCTGTAGTTCAGTGATCGTAAACCTGCACAACTTCCCTCCCATCTGGCTGGCAAGCTCCTTCCTGGTCTCCTCTGCTGACTCCTCCTGCTCCGCTTCCCCCATCTCTGTATGGCTGTGTGTCCTAGGCTTTGTCCTTTGTCCCCACAAGGTTGCATCTGGTCCTACAGCTGTACAGACCGTCTCTTACGGAAGACTCAAATTTCCTTCACCAGCCGAACCCTTTTCCCGAACGTCACTCTCCTGTATCTAAGTGCACAGTTGACATCCCTCGGGTACACCTAACAGGCAGCTTGCCACATAATTGCTTCCTCTCCTCTCCATCAAAAACCACTCTGAAACCTATACACTTCCTCCATTAAATACACAACATCACGTACCCCAAACTTACACGTCATCTCTGGCAAACCAGGCACTTCTTGCCACCTCTCTTATTATGGCTCTACTCCAAGAAACCACCAGCCTCTGTGTCTCGGGACCAACCTCCCAGCTGGTCTCTCCCCTACTCCTGTCCCTCCCAGCTCCCCCTCCGCACAGAGCCAGAGTGAGCCTCCCGCAGCACAAATCAGAACACATCGCTCCCCTGCTTAAAACCCTCCAGTGGCATCCCGTCATGATTGAAATAAAATCTAAATAGCCCTTGGAGATTTCTGTGACCTTATCCCTCCTGCCTCTCTGACCACTCCTCTCTTCACTGTCACCTCCATTACCCTTGTCCCAGTCACAGGCCTTGGCTTGCTCCCTGAATATGTTGGATCCCACATCTCAGGACCTCTGCTTATGCTGCCTCTGCCCAGACTTCTTTCCTGAGAGCTGCTTCCCACCACTCAGGTCCTTGCTGCCCATTCAGGGTGCCTCCTCTGCTCTTCTGAGAGGCAGAACCAGGAAGACGTCTGTCTGCTACTAGGCACTCTGGGAGTTAAATGGTGAAATCGACACTTGCAAAGCCATCCTAAGGAGGCAGCAGCACTCCCCAACATGACTGGGGGCTTGAGAAGAAATAGGTCCCTAAGGACATGAGCCAGCCAGCCTCAGAAACACTGCGAAAGGCAAGCTCTGCCAGTGCCCAATCAGACCCTGGACTCCTGCGAGAGAATCTTGGTCAGTGGACCTGGCCAGGGTTCATGTACCCGATTCTCTCAGCCTGGAATTGCTGATTATTAGGACATCCTTGCTCTGTGCTCCCAAGCCACTCCTGGCTGTGATTTGGCTGGTCACGTATGTTTGCCCACTAGGAGAGCATTTGCTGGTTATGCGGAAAGAAGTACTACACTTGCTTTCGGCACTTTTACTTAATTCATCAGTCCTGAAAACTGATGGAATGGAATCCCCTTAAGAGACTAAACTCATGGGGCGCCTGGGTGGCTCAGTTGGTTAAGCGACTGCCTTCAGCTTAGGTCATGATCCCGGAGACCTGGGATCAAGTACCACATCGGGCTCCCTGGTCGTCAGGAAGCCTGCTTCTCCCTCTCTCACTCCCCCTGCTTGTGTTCCCTCTCTGGCTGTGTTTCTCTCTGTCAAATAAAATCTCTAAAAAAAAAAAAAAAAACAAAAAAAAACGACTAAACCCATTCTTTTGGCAAATCACACAGACTTGCTTGAAACTCTCTACCTGTTCTTAGATAAAAATGCAAGTCCCTTGGGGACCCTGTAAGTCCCGGCTTCTGTGAGTCTCTCTTCACAACCACCTACCACATCTCTAGCCATGCGAGTTCACTCCGCAGAAATCCTTTTCCCATCTGCTCTCTGCATGGGCCAGCTCCTTTCTAATGTTTTATCTTCAAGGAAGGACTCTTTGTGACTGACCTCCGCATCCCAAACAGCCTCCCCTCCCGAGCACCACCCCTCTTATTTTCCATCATATGAAATTATTCTGCTCCTAGCCCTTCATACGTGTGCCAGGGTTTGAACTGAACTCTTACGCTTGCTAGCTGTCCCCTCACCCTCTCACCCATTACAAAGTGGACACTACTAGGGGCAGAGACCCCGTCTAGTCTTGCTCATACTTAAATTCCCAGAGCCCAGGCAGATATTTACTAAATACCTACTATGTGGCAAAACATAGTAGGTATTTAGTAAGTATCTGTTGAAAGAAAGAATGGCTAGACTAAACTTAAATAAGACAGTTAAAAAATCTAAATAACGTATTACTTTATTTGGGAAAAAAAACATATCTGGCAGTGGGACACTCCATTTTATTAAAAGCAAAGCACATAATAAACCCTTGACTGCCTTTGCTTAACAATTTCATTTTTCTGAAGGTGGAGTAAAGCATTCACTTCTGTTTACAGTCTTCTCAAATAGGCACATAGTTTATAATTTGAAAGAAACAAAAACAAGTATTTTGAAAACTTTGTACTTTTACCAAAAGCAACCACCAGAGGGAGCCTCTCCAAGATAAAGTCTATAAAGTCTTTCGTGGAGGTTCAGTGACTTACAAAGGAAATCAATCATACATGGACAGTTCTGGAAGTAAACTGCAGTGTTAACCACTTTAGTACCCGTCATTTATATTAACCCAATTATTCAAAAATTCAAACTATTTTCTCTAAAATGAGAATCCTGGATTGGAATTGAACCTGAATTGGAAAACAAATTAAGAATTCAGGGACACAAAAATCTTACAGAAAAGTGAGCCTTTGGTTTACTGTTTGAAAAGAATGAAGATATTTATATAAATCAACAGTATGTTGTCTCAATAATCAAATAAAAAACTTAGGGGGGAGGGAACTGAAAGAAGGGAGGTTTTGGAACATGAAGTGAACTAGTCACCCTTACTTGCTATATCAAGTCCTAAGACTTTCAGCAGAGTCTATCACTGCACCCTCACATTTCAAGGAAAAATGGTTTAAATACAACAGCAATGCATTATCCAGCTACCATGTGAGGCTACACAGGCAGCAAGAGTGCCATCATGCTTTACTATCTCT
The DNA here is from genome assembly GCA_004023965.1 of Spilogale gracilis. Classification (NCBI taxonomy): domain Eukaryota; kingdom Metazoa; phylum Chordata; class Mammalia; order Carnivora; family Mephitidae; genus Spilogale; species Spilogale gracilis. The sequence continues at coordinate 68,149 of PITA01000875.1, forward strand.
CTCTCTCTTCCTACCAAAATGTTTCAAAATTTTTCTATACAGTTAAATACTCATTCATATCATAATCTTAGTAACAGAAATCTTCCAACCCATGTTCAATTTCTGCTATTTATTAGTAATGATGTTGCTCCATTAGAGCTGGATTTCTATGCACATCACAAGGATAAATCCCCAGAGATGGAACTGTGGAACTCCTGAGGTCAGATTTCTTATTTTAGGCTTCTGATACACTGAACTGCCCTCTAGAAAGGCCATGTGATTTATTCACCTCCTGTGCCTGTTTTTGCACAGTCTGGCCGGAATATTTGTTTTTTATTTTTAAAATGATTTACTTATTATTCTAAAACAATTTAACAACATCTGGGCAAAATGACATCATATTGTTTCCTTATTCCACCTTTATCGGGTGAGATTACACATTTTCTTCATCTATTTGTTGACAGCCGTGTTGTTTATGACATTTTCTGGTTACCTATTCATGCACCTTGCCCATTTTCTTACTAGTCTGTGGGAGTTTCTGTTTTAATAAACTAAGAAGAATACTTTCTCTATTGCAAGTTTACAGATGTAATCAAATAATTAAAAATAAAAATGGCTCAGTCTGTCCCCACACTTGTAATGGCATGAGCTCAAGAGCATCAGGGTTGTCACTGGAACAAAGGAGGAGAAGGGATTCTACACTCTGTGCTCAGCTTTAGAGAAACACTGGTGACTTCGAGAAAATGATGTACGCTGTTCAAAAGCTGTGGACCCAAGTAACAAGGAGAAGATAATATTGCTCATTATGATCCATGAGTATATAACATTTTACTTACATTACTGGTCAAAAAGACTATTTTTCAGACACCTTGGCTTCCTTATGATGGACTGATAGCCAGGCCATACCACTACCCTGGTACCACTTGCCCATGTAGCAAGACCTGACATGCCACCTAATATGAATTTGTCCAGAACAAAGCAATCTTTTCAAAGATGTGCCAAGTTTCCATCAGAGTCTAGGCTTGTGTTAATTAAAGAGTCACGTTACCATGTGGATGGGACTTGAACCACAATTCTGGAGCCCTCTAAACTGATCTGGGGGGCATAGGCTTCTTTATTTTCAATCTGTGCTGTGTCAACTACCACCTAAGAGAGAGAGAGAAAAACAATAATCAGCTTTCCGAGAGGAAAACGGATCACAAACAAATCTAATACATGAGCCTACTGATGTGAGTGACTCTTGCAAGAATGATTCCTGTGGCAAGGCAGTCATGCACAGGCCAGTCAAGAGCCCCATGGAAACAAATGCAAGTAATAAAAATGACTGAAGACAGTAATACTTCAATGAACAGAAAGCAAATTCTGGGTGCAGGATGTACTGAACTTTGTAAGCACTTTCAGTACTTTTTCCAAACCATACTATGTTATTTAGGACTTATTTTGTTTCCTCTATTTTAGTATTTTTTTTTTAACTTTAGCCACTTGAAAGAAGTAAAACCATCATTAAAAATCTAACCACAGCTTCAGAAAAGTCCATGTGTAATGACAATACAAGCTACAAGTGGATGAAGCTTTTTTTTTTAAAGGATCATTTTATCCTCAGCTATTAATAAAAACAGAACTAGTTCAGAAAGGTAAAGATGATTCTTCTCTCAATGATTTCTTCTTTTCTTTTCTTTAGAGAGAGAGAGAGAGAGAGAATATGAGGGGCAGAGGATCCCAAACAGGCTCCACACCCAGCACGGAGTCCAACACGGGGCTGGATCTCACAACCCTGAGATCATGACCTGAGCCAAAATCAAGAGTCAGAGGCTCAACTGACTGAACCAACCAGATGCCCCAATGATTTCTTCTTATTTGGAGTAGAGTCTTTAACATTACACAGATGATGTAGAAACCTAGGTAATTTAGAGACTTTGACAAAATGATGACTATATTTTAAAATAACTAAAAGAATTTAAGAAAATAATCATAAAGCACTTTAAAAATAAATTGTTATGGGGTATCTGGCTGGCTCAGTCAGTAGAGCATCTGACTCTTGATCTCAGGGTCATGAGTTCAAGCCCCACACTGAGTACAGAGGTTACTTAAAAATAAATAAATAAACCTGTTATATTTCAAAAGTCATGCAAAGCTGCTTATTATGATTCCAAATTCAGCCTCTAATGGAGCTGATTTCCACTGTTGCAAACAGAGTTCCCACAGCTGGTGTGCAATGTCCTTTAGAAAAGACTTCCTGTCCAAGTAATAGCCATTGTTGGACCAGGCAGGTGTTTCCTCTCTCCGCCCATCTCCAGAGCCATAATCTAAAGGTTCTTTGTCACTCGCACACAAAGGTGCCCTGGTAGCAAGGAGCAAGTAACTGGAAGAAGCTTCTGCTCTCTTAATAACGTGGGACTTTTTTTTTTTTTTTTTAAACCTACGATGTTTTCCCAAAACAACCTTTGTGTCCTTCTGCCTTTCTGCCTTACTTTCCTCATTCCTTTCCGGAGAACTCCATGGGTCTAGTTTCAGCTAAAATGATCTCTGGGAATATGGATTGATTTCCTAGAGGCAGCAGGCTCTCACATACTTCGGCAGGGAATCTCTAGCTTACACCTTCTCTTAGGGGTTCCTGTATTAAGAACTGATCCTAAAGGAAGCATAACTCACCCCTGTGGGCAGGCCCTCGCCTGGCCCTAATAAAGCAGCACCACCCTGAGCTAGACCATCTGAGCCCTCACCCACGTGAAATAAGAGGACAGCATCCTCCCCACCGTTCCATTTACGAATACAGTAGGAATTAAAGAAACAGTTCTTTAAATTTTCTTAATCTTGAATGAGTTTGCTTTAACCTCTGACTAAAATGCAATTACCTTTTCAAAAAGTAGTCATTTAATTCTAGAAAGTGGAATCAAGTATGTAAGGTTATATGGGTCTTAGATGCCAAACAAAAAGCTAAATCGTGATTTCAGATGTTGATTTCCTGATCCCACCCAAATGGCAAAAGTTACTCTTCTCATCAAAGGTGAAAAGACTAAACTTATTTCTGAGTTGATGTTTTTATGGCTAAGAAAGAGAGAAACAGAGAGCTGGGATACAAAGTGACTGTTGGGGGGACGACTTATACCATGGAGTTTCTCAGAGGAGGTGAGGTGGTATTTGAGCCAACATCAGGAAGCTAAGAAGTAAGTCCCATAAAGACTGGAGAGGAGTATTCTCAGGTAAAAGGAGTAGCCAAGTGCAAAGGCCTGAGACAGGAAGAAGCTTGGTACATCTGAGCGTATAAAGACATCCACTGCTGCTCCAGGGTTAGGCAAGCGAGGCAAATCATTACTAATGTATAGGTTTCCTTAAAATGAGGAAAACCTGCAATATCATTTTACAACTAGGATCCTGGCAAATACATATTATCAATCTATGAAAGAAAACAAAAAGGCTTTTTAATGCTGCTGTTCCTTCATCTTGTCCATGTGGTCTGTACCCCGCAGGACTGAAGAACTTTAAATATTATTCAGTACTTCCACACCTGTGCCCACACCACATGCTTCAGGCTGGACACATGGCTCCCAGCTCTCTCTGCCCTGCACCCCAAGCACCCACTCACCAATCCAGCCTGGCCAAAGAGCAGCTGCACGGCAGTCTTGCACGCGCCCCGCCACGTGGACGGGCACACCTGGTTCAGTACTTCGGTCACAGGAAGATCATCCCTAGGTGTGATTCCATTGTAGCAGCCTGCCTCCTTGATCAGCTGTAACATCGTGTGCTACGGATCGAGAAGATGAGAGCTCACTGCACAAGATAAAGCTGTACAGGATTCTAAAATGTGTTGAAACACAGTAGTCCTCCAGAAAAGAGCATTTTGTTTCAGTGCCCCCCCAGTCACATCATTCTAATGTCTCAAGTAACTGTCATCGGATAGCCTCAGAGAATATGGATATATGTACGTTAATACGTACATGCGATTTCTATACTAGCACAAAGCACAGCATCCTACAGCCATTTGCTGATGCAGATTGGTTACGGAATTCTGAAATTCTGAATCCCTCTAAATAAGGAGACAAAATCACCTGGTAAAAACAAATACCAATGGAAACCTCAACTTTATTTTGGATGACCAAGTGGTCAGGTATGAAAGCTCTGGAAACTGACTGCATAACCTCAAATTCCAGTCTACTTTCTGGCTGTGTGAGCTTGGGCCTTAGTTCCTCTGTCTAACGGAGAACAGAGCAGGGTCCACCTCATGGGGAGCATTAAAGGAGGCCGTGCCCGTGAGCCCGTGGCGCCATGCGGCACATGTGATATCCCCAAACGGTCATAGTTACTACAGCAGTGTGACAGGACTTCTTTAATTCGCAGAAGTCCACTAAAACATCAATCATAAACAGTATTTTAGAGCTTACTTTAATAAACACTTTATGTCAAACATTTGACCATGAATAAAACTTGGCAAATGTCTCATTAAGTCACCACAGTCTGCTTTTAGACACCAATTTACTAATACCTCCTGCTCTGACGTCAGTTTCGTTTTTTAATCTATGTTCTTTACAAGCCCTTATGTGTTCCTGAAGAACTGCTCCCAGGTTCACACCCGATTGCTAAAACCCCATGGAAAGCTACCGTCTTCAGTTTCAGGTTGTCGGTGGCCGATTCGTTGAAGGAGACGCCCTTCAGGAAGTGTGATCCTATCTGCACGGGGACAGTGGGAAGCTCACACTGCATGGGCTGTGGGGGGGTCTGCCGCCGCCCTGTCTGCTGAGCCTCAGCCTCGCTGCAACAGCCCTGCAAGAGATGTGGAGAGGAGAAGGAGGGGAGGAGAGGAGAGGAGAGAGGTGACCCATGGCATACCAGCCCAGACACCTGGTTCGCTTGGGGAGGCGAATCTGCTGTACCACAGCTCCCAAGAGCAATCAGAGGGGAAAGTATACCTGTAAAGTGGCTTCAATTGCCTTCGGATTCAGGTGGAAACCGGCTTTCAGTGCATATTCACAGTGGCCTAAGCTTTCCAGAGCTATTTTATAAGCCTACAAAAAAAAATTAGAAATTGTTTTTGAAGAATCAAGATTACACAGATCACAAAACGACAATGTCCAGTGCCAACAGAAATGTAAAAGTTCTATAGTTAATTTAAAAGGCTTTAGACCGGGGCGCCTGGGTGGCTCAGTTGGTTAAGGGACTGCCTTCGGCTCAGGTCATGATCCCGGAGATCTGGGATCCAGCCCCACTTCGGGCTCCCTGCTCAGCGGGAAGACTACTTCTCCCTCTCTCACTCCCCCTGCTTGTGTTCCCTCTCTGGCTGTGTTTCTCTCTGTCAAATAAATAAAATCTTTAAAAAAAAAAAAGGCTTTAGACCAACTACCATATTACTATCCTTTCCAATTGGCTCTACATCACAACTTGAACTCCCTCCCATGTTCCTATACTCGGACAACTATGTGCAGGTTCTAAAACACTTACTTGCAAAGCACTGTCAATTTTCACGTTCAGTTCCTTGAGCTGGTGCTCAGGAATCGCTGCACTCTGAGAACAGAAGAGCTGCTGAACCTCGATGCCTGCCAGGCGGCCGTCACAGCCTCTTTCCCTCAGTCTGGATGTCGCCTGCAACAAGAAACAGTGGCCAGTAGGTGACAGAGAATGTGACAGATATGAGCAACATTTAGAGAACAAGAAACAACAAATTGAAAACAACTAAGTTAAAGCGAGAAACTATCTAAGCATTAGATGTACACCATTCTGTATTGCCTGTACTACCAAGTGAGAAGCCAGAAATTTAGGAAGACAAAATCAAGCTTCTTGACGAGAAAGCAAAGCTGACACAGCACCCTTGACTTAAGAAACCCTGCAAAGAAGATGCACCTGTCTGTTATTAATTTTTTTATATGTTAAACCGTCACATTTTTTTATTTCTCTGCCTTAATTTTTAAAAATTTTATTTATGTATTTGAGAGAGAGCATGAGAGGGGAGAAGTCAGAGGGAGAGCAGACTCCCCACGGAGCAGGGAACCCGATGTGGGACTCAATCCTGGGTTCCAGGATCATTACCTGAGTTGCCTAACCGACTGAGCCACCCAGGCACGTTGGTTCTCTGCTTTAAAAGACAGAGAAGCTAGAATATTGGCACTTGGATTTTCCAGAATAATAATAATAAAAAAGAACACATAAGGTTAGGTGCTCCTCTACACCAAAGTAAGAAGCCACACTAACACAGAACAGGAAAAAAATATAAATTGGAATGTTAAAATTTTGAAAACCAGTTCTTTTAAATCTGCACACAAAGAATTAAATACTTATTATTTGGCCATTAAATGTTTATGAACAGTACACAATCAAGACAGAAATGAGAAAAAAAGAATCAATGTCTTGCTGTGATGAAATATAAGTTACCTATCTATGTGGCTCAGGACCACAGGATACAGAAAAAAATATATTTAATTTCTTAAATGGGAGGAAGAATTCAGGATGATTTGTCTTTTAATTTTTCCATTTCCATTTTTATTGCAACAGTATTTGTGCAACAAAGGACATTTCTTAACAGCTAATTTTTGTTCCTCTTTCGTTCTTCTGGTATAGGAGTTGTAATATTTACCAAAATTGCAGGAAGGTAATTAGCAGCTATAATGCTATAAAGTTCCCAAAGCTCCACAAATTACCTATGCTCACCATTCCATCCAGTCCCTGAATCCTAACAGTCTCACAGTTTAAAACCATTTGACTCTCTAAGACTCTTGCACTCAACTATTTAACCTGCAAGGTCCTATGTTGGGTGTCACTGGATAGGCAGTCAAGCCCCCAACCTGGTCCCTACCATCTTGGAGCTGACGGGACTGTAACGGAGCATCCTAGACGCTGAGAAATCAGCATTTTGGTTATGAGTTTACGGAGGAGGAGGCAGGCAGCAGAAGTGTGGGATGGATGAGCAGACATGTCAGTGAGGAAACCAGACCCAGGGGCGCCTGGGTGGCTCAGTTGGTTAAGCAACTGCCTTCGGCTCAGGTCATGATACCGGAGACCTGGGATCGAGTCCCACATCAGGCTCCCTGTTTGGCGGAAAGCCTGCTTCTCCCTCTCACTCCCCCTGCTTGTGTTCCCTCTCTGGCTGTGTTTCTCTCTGTCAGATAAACAAAATCTTTAAAAAAAAAAAAAAAAAGAAAGAAACCAGAACCCAGTAAGCAAGGGGGAGTGTGGTCACAGATAAGGCTACTGAGCAAGGCAGGAAAGACTATGTGGGACGAGGCAGGTCATGGTGAAGGATCTACACTTTACCCTAAGGAAATAGCAACATCATCCACTTTAAAATGGAAGGTGGTGAAGGATGGCAAGACATGGAGGGGAGAAGGGAGTTCATTTACTGCAGGTGTCAGGGGAGAGTAGTGATTCCCTAAACGAGGGCAGTGACAGAAAGGGACAGATGTGGGATAATCCTTTAGGGGTGGGCCCTTCAGGGCTTATGGACTGGATGGAGGTATGATGCAAAGACAGGAAGATCAATCTCAAGTTTTTTGGCATGAAGGACTCAGTGTAGGATGGCAGCACTTAACAGCATGGGGCAAATATGGGGAGCACCAGGGGTGTCGGGAAAAGCTAAGCCTGAGCTGCCTGGATACCTGACAGGGTAAGCAACAGCTGAATACAGGGGACTGGAGCTCACAGAAGTGGATGAGTCCCACATATTTAAGGGTCCCCAGCACACAGGCAGTTTTTTAAATCCCAAGGCTAGATGGAGACCCTACAGGGAGAAGGTCACCCAGAACTGAGCCCTGAGAAACTGACATTCATAAGTTGTGTTGAAGAGGGGAAGCTAGTGAAGTAGATGGAGAGGATGGCCCAAGCAGTTAATGCCTGGTTCAGGGATGCCACAGGAAGAGAGGATCTTCAAGGGCCCATGTTGCCGTGAGTGCTGAATGGAGTCAGACGGTGCCCTGGGTTTGGTCACACAGAAGGTACTGGTGACCCTGACAAGAGAACGCCTGTTCTTGTGCAGGAGTGGAAGCTGGGTTTCAGTGAGCTGAATGATGCTGTCTATATAAAGTTTTGTACTGTGAGAAATAGTAACTTACATTACCCATGGATACATGCACGTGGAGTAAAAATACAAACATATGCACAGGATGCACAAACTCCTAATTCAAAAGAGGCTATCACTACAAAGGAAGGGATGTGAGTAAGACAGTAAAAAGGTACAAAGGGAATTCAGCTGCATTTAACAGAAAAATATTTTTTTCTGTTAAAAATAAAAGGCATGAAAGGGGCACCTGTCTGACTCAGTTGGTAGAGCACATGACTCTTAATCTCTGGATTGTGAGATCAAGTCCCACAATGGGCATGGAGCCTACTTAAAAATAAGTAAGTGAGTAAGTAACAAAAGGCATGAAGCTTCAAGTGGTAAAAAGTTAAGATTCACTTATGAAGCTAAAAGGAAGACTGAGGGTAAATGGGACATTTCTTAAATGCTTGAAGTATTTCACAATAATCTTTTTAGAATGACTCAAAGGTGAGGTGGACAATTCTTCCAAGAAGTTGGCTGTGAAAAGAGCAGAGAAACAGGGCAGGACATCTCCGACACCAAGGAGTAGTAAAATGCCTAAGAGAAATGCGTTGTCACTGACCACAGCCGTCCTGGCTGCCTAGCTGAGCGCGGACCCTTGCAGCTAGCTCTGGCTGGTCTTTTCAAACAGACTGAGGCTCCAGCCTTTTCTCCCTGATCCCTCTTCCTTGAAGCTCTGCTGCACAGCCCCTAGTTGGCAGGGCCCTTTCTCGGGGTTCCCGCACACTGCACACCTCCATCACAGCCCTTTCAACCTGTTTTTGTGGACCCTTCCTCTTAAAAGGCTGGGCGTAGAGGCTGTCACCGCGGTGCCTAGCCTGCGCCCGGCACCCAGTGGGCCTTCGCAAAGGCATTCACCATCAAATGAATGAACAAGCAAACGCTAACAGTTCAAAACTAACACTTCTAAATAAAACAACTCTTTTAGGAACCAACATGAAAAGGTTGTCTGGAGCCTCCACTATTTGAACACAGGCCACCCACCTCCCCCAAGTCAGGGTTACCTCGGCAGCCCCCCGCCAGGAGCGCACAGCTTCCTCCAACTCGGGTGTGTGGCTCACGCCGGATAAGCCGCCACCGTTGCTGTTCTTCTTCTCTGGCACAACCACCTCAGCAAAGCAAGAGTGAGCCACGGGCTGGACCTTCTGTAAGGCCTGGGTCAAAAACTGGAAATGGACCTGCACCACCGTCAAGAAACATCGCCCCAACACCTGTGAAAACAAGAGAGCCGGGGGGTTTAGCTCGTGGTCCCTGCTGCATCAGTGAGGTACATTATTAACCATCAGCACAAGCGGAAGGTAACAGAACCCAGAAACCTGAAATCACAGGAAGTTAGAGAGTCATCGTGTTTTAGGAGGATCTTTGTTCTCACGTTTGCACCTGGGTGCCTCATGTCTACAAAACAAAATGTTGCAAGAAAATAGCAAACCCCAAGGTTCAAATGGGCCTTCCCAGATCCCACCCTGCCCCCCACTCCTGTTCTCCACTCCCCTGGCGTGGACACCGGCTCACACTAACCCTGGTTGTCTTTGGACTCCTAACGAACCAGAGGAACCCAGAGTTCCAGTTATGTGCACACAGCATTCAGAAGGCACAGTAAAAAGCCCTGTGACCGAAAATCTGAAAGGTCAGTTTCACTATAAGAATTCTGTTAGAAACAGGGGCGCCTGGGTGGCTCAGTTGGTTAAGCAACTGCCTTCGGCTCAGGTCATGATCCCGAAGACCCGGGATCGAGCCCCACATCGGACTCCCTGCTCGGCGGGAAGCCTGCTTCCTTTCCCTCCCTTGCTGTGTTTCTCTCTACCAAATAAATAAATAAAATCTTAAAAAAAAAAAAAAGAATTCTGTTAGAAACAGAATCCCAAGATACAAGCTATTTTGGTAACAGAGTTATTAACATAGCTATATGTCATAATTCCAGTCTTAGGAAACAAAGCTGACAGACCAGTCTTCTAGGAGTCAACAAAACATCCTGGATGACCCTATTTGTCACGATAGTAGAAACTCACTCTCCTCATACATATCAGTAGTTAGTTGGTTGATGGAACAGTCCATTAAAGTAGGGAATTAATTTTATTTTTTTATTTTTTTATCTTTATTTAATTTTTAAAGGGATTTTATTTATTTGACAGAGGCACAGAGAAAGAGCACAAGTAGGCAGAGTGGCAGGCAGAGGGAAAGGGAGAAGCAGGTTCTCCAATTAGCAGGGAGCCTGATGTGGGGCTCAATCCCAGGACCCTGGGACCATGACCTGAGCTGAAGGCAGAGGCTTAATGACCGAGCCGCCCAGGTGCCTAGGAATTCATTAAAAAAAATACTATATAAAAAAAAAAAAAAAAAAAAAATACTATATACAGGGGCAACTGGGTGGCTCAGTCAGTTGTCTACCTTCAGCTCGGGTCATGATCCTGGGGTCCTGGGATGAAGCCCTGCCTTGGGAATCCTTGCTCAGCACAGAGTCTGCTTCTCTTTCTTCCTCTACTCTCCCTCCTCTTATGCTCATGTGTGCTCTCTCTCTCTCTCCCCCTCTCAGGAAAATCAATAAAATCTTAAAAAAAAAAAAATACTACGTATGTAATACTATGCAGGTACTGGGATTGAGCCCCAAATTGGACTCCCTGATCAGCAGGGAGTCTGCTTCTCATTCTGCCCCTGCTCCTGCTCTCTTTCAAATAAATAAATAAATAAATAAATATAAATAAATAAATATTATAAATAAATAAAATGAAATGTAAAAAACCTTCTCTAAAAAATTTTAAGAAAAAATAAAGGAGAGTAAGAACTTGTCACTTGGAAAGCAACTTGAGCAGAGAGCTTCCAGATTACTGACATCTTTCCTTAAATTTTTATAGTTCTTTTACCTATACTAAATTTGACAACAATAACAAAACTATTGGCAGTTCTTTTTTTTTTTTTTTTAAGATTTTATTTATTTGACAGAAAGAAACACAGCCAGAGAGGGAATACAAGCAGGGGGAGTGAGAGAGGGAGAAGCAGGCTTCCGGAGCCCGATGTAGGACTCGATCTCGGGTCTCTAGGATCATGACCTGAGCCGAAGGCAGTCGCCCAACCAACTGAGCCACCCAGGCGGTTCTTTTATCATGTTCCATAACATTCACATTTCTTTCATGGAGGGTCTATCATATTTCACTGGTTCACAGCCGAGAGGGTCCACCTGGAGCCAGCGCTCGGCGCACTGACTTAGGGAGGTGGTAAAGGTTGGGGAACTGAACTGAAATCTGACCCCAGTGCCCACACCCTCTGGCCCAGTTCTGTCCCTTGAAGCACCTAAAAGTAAGACTCAAGTTGGGCCCTCTCACCTCCCAGCATACATTTTAGATGCTGTCCTTTTCCATCCCCACTGGTCAGAGTTCTGCCTCCTGGAGAAACAGTCAGGCAAGTCTCAGGGGTAACATTTGTTCCCTTTAATTTTCCCCTGTGGAAGTCACCAGGGCCAGACTAAAATAAACAAACCACACAAATCTCACACCACAGCATCAGCCCTCTATGGAGAATAATTAGAATTAGAGGTTGAACTCCCACCCAAACCTCCTGGGTTTCCACTCACACCTGCCTCAAAGCTCCTCCCCATTACTGATCTGTGCCAGATGGAGCAGGGTGAGGGACCCAGACAAAGCGGTCCTAGCAACCTAGAGTCTTGTCACAGGAACAGAATAAACAGCAGGTATTCAGTATTGCACATAGTAGCAACGGGCCTTCATTGAACACTCTGCATGCACTTCACCTATGGTAAAGGTCTGCCATGGCTTATCTCATTTCATCCTAGGAACAACTGTATGAAGTCATTCTCATTTTATGGACAGTAAGACCAAGGCACAGAAAGGTTATAAAACTTTGTCACAAGAACACAAACTGGATGTAACAGAGTGGTTACTTGACTCAAGGGTCTATGCCCTTTGCCACTGTGCCCCACTGCCTCCAACTGGCTTGAAACAGCTGGCTACAGCTGTGGGCCGGCAGCACCAAGACCGGGCACATGACAAACTCAACCTTGACTGGCCTGGGCCGGAATGAGGGTGTCCGGAAGCCCCGCTCAGTGCACTCACAGGAGGAGTGCAGCTGGCTCCTCAGACACACAAACTCCTCCTCCTCCTCCTTCCTCAGCCTCCTGGCAGGTTAGGGGGAAGAGGGAAGAGTGGGGAAGTGGAGATGCCAGGTACCATTTGCTCTGGGATCACATTTTTTTTTTTTTTAAAGATTTAATTAATTTATTTGACAGAGAGAAACACAGTGAGAGAGGGAACACAAGCAGAGGGAGTGAGAGAGGGAGAAGCAGGCTTCCCTGACGAGCTGGGAACCCGATGTGGGGCTCGATCCTGGGTCTCCGGGATCATGACCTGGGGCTGAAGGTAGTCGCTTAACCAACTGAGCCACCCAGGCGCCCCTCTGGGATCACATTCTTACAGTTTCTGACCAATACAATGAAGACATTCATTTGTTCAGTAAACATGTAATATATGATACCGGATATGTACAAAGTGCAACAAAAGGCCAAAGGATGCTACAAAAGAAAGACAATGAGCAAGTCTTTGTCCTCATGAGGGTTTCTTTCTTTCTTTTTTTAAAGAGACTTAGGTATGTATGTATATATTTAAGGGAGAGAAGCACACTCCCTGCTGAGCATGGAGTTGGATGCAGGACTCAATCTCACGACCCTGAAAATCAAGAGTCCGATGCCCAACCAAGCCACCCAGGCACCCCGTGAGGGTTACTTTTCTAATGGTGGAGAACAAAGTGCTAAGTTGTAAGTCAGGGGCTGCTGGAGACGGAAAACAAAGGGGCAAGGTGGGAAGGAAAGGCTCTCTGAGGAAAGGACTAAGGGAACAGGAAACTACCCTTCCCCCTTATAAAAGGGAAAATTCTAGGAAAAGCCTGATGCAGGGTCCAGAATAGGACAGTACTGCCTAATGGGAGGTTGGTTCTGGGGAGGGTACCCCTCTTGGTAGGATGGTGGAAAGAGGAGGATGCTGCTGCAGGAGTAAGTCGGGGGAAAGATGCAAGACAGTCTAAAAGGCAGACATTTGGTATGTTGTCTCTACCACTTTTACATGTTTGACCTTGGATGAGTCATTGAATTTAAATTTCTTCCCTATAAACAAGTGACTGATGAGAACCAGAGCTTAGCAATCTCCCACCCCCATCCTTTCTCCCCGCCCTTCCCCCAAGATACCTGCAGCATCAGTCCCAATTACAGCTGCAACAAAATATCTGTGTTGTGAACAATTCACTAAACACCAATCAAATCACTGGCTACCCAGGACTTTGGAAAAGCTATTTCACAGGATCTCTGCTCTAAAGGCTTAAAGTAACAGATGCATAAACACTACCTTCCCTTGAGAGAGGACAGAGCTCAACCTCTGGCCTGCCTTGGCCCATCTCCTGTCACAGCCCAGGTCTCCTCCTGTAACAGACCCCACCGGCCTCCACCCAGACCTGGGCCAGTCCTTGGGGCTTCCTGACAAACCTGGAAGCAAATACAGACTCTATTGTGAATTTAAAAGCATGTGACCTCAGGGCCGTGGGCACGTATTTTGTCCTTCACGTGGAGAACACTGCCTGACTGTGGGACTGGCCAAACGGGAGTGGGGGCTGGTCAGAGACACTGGAGTTCATACAGTGTCCGCGGACACACATCCGCAGCTCTGAAAGCAGCTACAGTTTATTGAGTGCTTAACTCATACCAAGCACTTTACTTCTGGTGAAGCACCTGTGAGTTAAGAGAAATGCATCCATTTTACAGATGACAACACTGAAGCTTTGAGAAAGAGGCCTGCTCCAGTGCCGTGCAGGTGATAAAAGGTAGAGCAGAAATCTGATTCCAAAAGCTGTGTTCCTAACCACCAAGCCGCTCTATCTCCCTAGGATAAGATCCAGGATGCAGTCACAATAGCGGTGGCTACTAGGAAGAGGGGAGGAGCCCCATGCAGGAACCCTGACTTCTCCCGCATGGTGTCAGGTCCTGGGGTGGGAACGGAGACTGACAGGCATGGTTCTGTCTTCTCTGGTAGTAGAAAAGGGACTGTGACAAAAGTATCAAGTGAGATAGCCTGTGGCACTCCTAGATGGCACGAGTCTCAAAAATTTATGATTCCACAGCAGAAAGCAGCTGCTAAGACAGGCTGGAAATAGCAAAATGTGAAGCAGGGAGAGGGTACAAGGGGTTTGGGAGAAAGAGCAGCTTCTCTTGCCTCTGGAGGAATTCCAAACCCAAAAACATCTGTTCAGTCCTTCAGCACAACAGTCTCATTTAAGAATTATGAATAAAATGGGGCGCCTGGATGGCTCAGTTGGTTGGGCAACTGCCTTCGGCTCAGGTCATGATCCTAAAGACCCGGGATCGAGTCCCACATCGGGCTTCCTGCTCAGCAGAAAGCCTGCTTCTCCCTCTCTCAGTCCCTCTGCTTGTGTTCCCTCTCTAGCTGTGTTTCTCTCTGTCAAATAAATAAATAAATAAAATCTTTAAAAAAAAAAAGAATTATGAATAAAGGGGGCGGCTCAGAGGGTTAAGCCTCTGCCTTCGGCTCAGGTCATGATCTCAGAGTCCTAGAATCGAGCCCCACATCGGGCGCTCTGCTCAGCAGGATGCCTGCTTCCCTCTCTTTCTCTGCCTGCCTCTCTGCCTATTTGTGATCTCTCTCTCTGTCAAATAAATAAATAAAATCTTTAAAAAAAAGAATTATGAATAAAGCAATCGGAATTAATTGGCATTTGTATTTTTAAAAGATTAATCAGGGCATGCCTGACTGGCTCTGTTGGAGAAGTATGTGACTCTTGATCTCGGGGTCATGAGTTTGTGCCCCAGGATGGGTGTAGAGATTACTTAATAAAACTGAAAAAAAAATTAATCTAGCCAAAGCATCCCAAGTTGATGGAAATTCAGGCCAATTTCAGACTTCTGCATTAAAAGAAACCTTTCAATGTGAATTAAATTCCTCACAAAGGCCCAATTCCCAAAGAGAGACCATCAGTGACCTTGCCACTCCTGCCTCTCAATGTCCATGGAGCATTCTGGATAAAATCAGAAGGATTTCTGATCTAAGAAATTAAGGATCTACCAAAAGTAAACCTTGCTTTCTGGAACTCCCTGATGGCAGCGGGAAAGGGCAGGAGTTCACTTTCCCATATCTATGTACACATACCACATCTGTTGCTAACGATGTTGTGTTGATAGACAGAACCAGAAAACCTTTTCCTTCTGGCAATGTTTACATTTTACTAGTTAAATCAGATTTTAGTTTAAGGTCACCCTATTCTGAATCCCATAAGATCCCACCTTCTACACCCCCACTGATGCTGAGAATCAATGGAACTCTATCTTCCTAGAATATTTCAAAAATTGGTTTTAGTTACTGCTATTCCACGGCCAAGCAAGGCCAGACTCAGCCCTGAATATATGCCTGTGTCGGGGATGATGGAATGCCCAAATCTACTCCACCTCCAACATGCCTTGTGATTTTCACATTAAAACACACAGTGTCTCACCAAGTTCATTTTTTACTCAACCTCACTTAACAATCTGTTTTTCTCACATCCCTAGAGTGAAGAACAAATAAAACTGTCACAAACACCACACCGTCAAACTTTTCCAGGAATTCTAGCATTTATTTCTGATCAGTTTAAAAGTCTAGAGTGAATGAAATGGAGTTGATCTCGATTGGCCGCTTTTATTAGAAATTCCAAAGTCATTCAGTCATTTCATTCTCTGCAGTATTTACTTTTACCTTAAATATAACAGTTGGTTCCAAGTATCTTCAACCTTGCTCTTTTGTTCATATGATAATTCCAGAGTTACTATGTAATGACCTAACCAATGGACCAGAATGTGATATAAAATGTGAATGTGTCTCCAGAGAAATAGAGAATGCAGTGGACCATGCCAGGCTACGGAAAATGCTCTGCAAAGATTAGATTACAGTATAAAAATGTAAAAAACAAACTTACTGAAACTATGTATAGTCTGACTTAAAACCTGATTACAGTGAATGTTTATTTTTTTATTTATTATTATTTTTTTAAAGATTTTATTTACTTGACAGAGAGAAACACAGCCAGAGAGGGAACACAAGCAGGGGGAGTGAGAGAGGGAGAAGCAGGCTTCCTGCTGAGCAGGGAGCCCAATGCGGGGCTCAATCCGAAGGCAAGGTCCTGAGCCAAAGGCAGACGCTTAACAACTGAGCCATTCAAGCCCCCCTACAGTGAGTGTTTAAATATTTAAAAATTTTTAAAAAGGCAACTAAGAAAATAACAAAGATCTCTTTGCAGTCGGTATTAACCTAGAGCAAGCTGCCATGCTATGTATAGGAGAGAGAACAAGGAAAGGAAAGGAAAGAAATCTAATGTGTGCCCAAGGGTGGCTGCACCAACACCAAATGCTAATTATTCACACAAGATTATATATATTCTGGATATGCTGTTCTCGCCTGCTGGTGAAAATACCAAGAGACAGTTTCAGAACTCCTATTTCATAGGCTGAGCACTCTGGGGCACAAAACATCAGCAATATATAATCACTGCAAACAAATCAGGGAAAAAAGATCAGCTAAATGAAAAATCTACTAAATATCACTAAATAGATACAACTACTAATGACATGTTTCCTATACAGCCTACGTTTGTACCTGTAGATGTTACTTTTTGTAAAAACCAGATTATATTTGTATGTTCTCTTTTATAGCTTGCTTTCCAAAAGAAAATATATCAACAATTTATTACCATGTCAACACACATAGGAAGTTTTACATTTTAGCTACATTGCTATAAATCTTAACTAATAAGGATAATTATAAAATGTTATTCAGGACATGAAAACATGAAAGACTATTCAAGGCAACTAAGTCCACATTAATTATGGTAAACAAAGGACTCTGCTCTTCTAGTACTTTTTCCCATCGAAAATGCAGGTTTCCTCCATAAACAAGCAAAGTAATATTGTAGGTTGCTATAGGCAGAGACAAAATATATTTAAGTCACCCAGACCAGTTTATGGTCTGAGAGTCTACTAGAATTCAGGAAATTCTTTTTGTTGATATGAGTGTATTTTTCATTAAAAGTTGTCACTTCAGGGGTGCCTGGGTTGGGTGGCTCAGTAGGTTAAGCATCTGCCTTTGGCTCGGGTCAGATGCCACGGTCCTGGGATCAAGTCCTGCATCAGGCTCCTGGCTCAGCGGGGAGCCTGCTTCTCCCTCTGCCTGCTGCTCCCCCTGCTTGAGCACACACTCCTTCTCTCTCTCTGACAAATAAATAAAATCTTTAAGAAAAAAAAGTTGTCACTTCAGTCAAGAAGAGAATATTATCATTGGGACATCCCGGTGGTTAAGGCACTGAACTTAAGAAGAAAACCTAAACTATCTCAACTGGGGGCACCTGGGTGGTTCAATCGGTAACCATCCGACTCTTGGTTTGGGCTCAGGTCATGATTTCTCGGTCCCAGGTCGTGCTCTGTGCTAGGTGTGGAGTCTGCTTGAGATTCTCCTTTTCCCTCTGCCCCTCTTGCTCATGCTGTCTCTCTCTAAGATAAATAAATAAATCTTAAAAACAAACTACCGGGCTGGGCGCCTGGGTGGCTCAGTGGGTTAAAACCTCTGCCTTCGGCTCAGGTCATGATCTCAGGATCCTGGGATCGAGGCCCGCATTGGGCTCTCTGCTCAGTGGGGAGCCTGCTTCCTCCTTTCTCCCTGCCTGCCTCTCTGCCTACTTGTGGATCTCTCTCTCTGTCAAGTAAATAAGTAAAATGTTCCAAAAAAAAAAAAAAAAGAGCATGGACTTTAAAAACAAACAAACTAACTACTGGGTGGCTCAGTTGGTTAAGCGACTGCCTTCAGATCAGGTCATGATCTCGGAGACCTGGAATTGAGCCCCGCATCAGGCTCCCTGCTTGGCGGGAAGCCTGCTTCTTCCTCTCTCACTTCCCCTGCTTATGTTCCCTCTCTACCTGTGTTTCTCTCTGTCAAATAAATAAATAAAATCTTAAAACAAAACCAAAAACAAACTACCCCAACGGAAAAAATGATTAAAAAGACAAATGGGGAATTCACAGTGGAAATCCACTCCAGCAACATTATCTTCACCATACAACACTGAGCGGAAGCCCTCTGCATCCCAGGTGACATGGCAGGACATGCTTCACCTATGTTCCTTCACCGAGCTATGGTTCACCACGCCCATCTGACTGACAGCCCCTGTTATTCACATAGTATTCCTACTCGTGAGAGCTGTGGCAAGTGTTGGGCTGATATGGGGAAGGAGGTCTTCTACCTTCTCCCAGCAGCATCTGAGACAGTGGGACCCTCCCCCTTCCTGAAACACTTGCTTCTCTTGGCTTCCAAGACACTGCACTTGCTCCAGCTCAACCTCACTCTCTGGCTGCTCCCAAGTCATCTCCTCCCCTCTAAATACTGGAGTGCCCAGGGCTCACTTGTCCTTGGATTCTCCCTCTGGTTCTCTAGTTATATTCACTTCCTTGATGACCTGCTACAGTTTTACAGCTTTAAATACCATCTATTGACTCAACTCTTCCCAAGTTCCCATCTCCTGTCTGGACCTCAGCCTTGAACTCCAAATCTGTATATCCGACCATCTACTTGACATTGCCCCTGGGAGGTCTAATAGGCACTGCAGACCTATTAGTCCAATCTATTCTTGCCTCACTGCTCCCCATCTCAGTAAAGAGCATGACCAGTAGTCCAGGTGCTCATGTGGTAAACCCCGGAGTCATTGTTGACCCTCTTTCTCTCTCTCATGCATGCATACACATGTCCCACAGTGCTACATTCAAATAAAACTGCTAGGCTATCAAACAACCTTAAAAAGGCGGGAAACTGACACATGCTACAATATGGGTGAACCTTAAAGACATGATGATAAGTGAAAGCAGCTGGTCACACAAAGACAAATACCGTACCATCCCACTTATATGAGGTACTGAGAATTGGCAAATTCATAGAGACAAAAGGTAGAAAGGCGGTTTCCTGGGGTTGGGAGGAGGGTGGAATGGAGGTTATTGCTTAAGGGAGCACGGTTTCAGTTTGGGAAGATGATGACATTCTGGAGATGGATGGCCTTGAGGGTTGCACAACAGTGTGAATGTACCTAATGTCTCTGAGCCATATACTTAAAAACAAGTCCAACTGCTTCCAGTCCCCTCCTCCGCTAGCATTCTGTTCCAAGCTACAATCATCTCTTGCTTGGATTAATTACTATTATAGCCTCTTAACTGATCTTCCTGTTCCATTCGATTAGGATTAGATCTGTCTACACACAACAACAACAAAAGCAGTGGCTTAAGCAAGAGTGATGTTTACTTCTTTCTTTTTCTAAAGGCAAAAAATAAACGTAGGGCTCAGCAATTTGGAATCGGGATGGGGACTCCCGGGTATCATAAGGAACCCAGTCCCATCTTCCTGCTCTGCATTCTCACGCAAGGCCAACATTCTTCAACTGCCTCATAGATCCAAACGACTAAGTGCCCTTCAGTCATCCGCCTGTACGCTAGAGAGCAGCAAACTGGGGCAGCAGACTTATCCCAGACGTCTAGTTACATCTTCACAGACCAGAACCTGTTTCAGGTGACCTCTGGATGTAAGGAAGGCTGGGAATATACTCCCCTTTCTGGGCACAATATGCCTGAAAACAAAACAAAACACAAACAAACCCAGAGTTTTGCTGCTAAGGAAGAAGGAGAGACTGGATTTTGGAAGGCAAACAGCAGCATCCCCCCTCTCCCCTCGAGTCTGCTTTCCACACAGGAACAGCGTCTGCCTTCGGCTCAGGTCATGATCCCAGGGTCCTGGGATCAAACCCTACATCGGGCTCCCTGCTCCGCGAGAAGCCTGCTTCTCCCTCTCTCACTCCCCCTGCTTGTGTTCCCTCTCTGGCTGTGTTTCTCTCTGTCAAATAAAGAAAATCTTTAAAAAAAAAATTATGGTGGGGCACCTGGGTGGCTCAGTTGGTTAAGCAACTGCCTTCGGCTCAGGTCATGATCCCGGAGACCCGGGATCGAGTCCCACATCGGGCTCCCTGCTTGGCGGGAAGCCTGCTTCTCCCTCTCTCACTCCCCCTGCTTGTATTCCCTCTCTGGCTGTGTTTCTCTCTGTCAAATAAATAAAAAATCTTAAAAAAAAAAATTATGGTCAACATAACAAGATATATAGCTATTGGAAGGCAAGAGACATATGCAGATGGCATGACTATATACAAGAAACCCCAAACTAATCGAAATAGCAGAATGATTATATTCCCATATTATAGGAAAAAACCTTCATTTTTTTTATTTTTTAAAGATTTTATTTATTTATTGACAGAGAGAGAGACAGCAAGAGAGGGAACACAAGCAGGGGGAGTAGGAGAGGGAGAAGCAGGCCTCCTACTGGGCATGGAGCCTGATGTAGGGTTTGATCCCAGGACCCTGGGATCATGACCTGAGCCGAAGGCAGACGCTTAATGACTAAGCCACCCAGGCACCCTAGAAAACTTTAATTTCATTCATTATAGCTACTGAAATATAAATGACTTAAGAATTTTTTGTTTTAAAGATTTTATTTATTTGTCAGAGAGAGAGACAGAGAGAGAGCGCAAGCAAGCATAAATCCAGGGAGCAACAGGAAGAGGGAGAAGCAGACTCCCTGCTGAGCAAGGAGCCTGATGTGGGACTTGATACGAGGATCTTGGGATCATGAGCTGAGCTGAAGGCAGATGCTTAACCCAATGAGCTACCCAGGCGCTCCATAAAAATCCGATTTCATTCTGTATAAAATCAAAATTCTTACCAGGGCCTACCTGGTTCTCTGCCCTACCCTAATCTGGGTAGGAAGTTCTGGGGTGGGAGGCTGGGTCCTGTCAGGGTGAGTGGAGCGTGAGAACACTGAACCAACTGATGGTCAGGCTTGAGGCTATTTCCCACCTGCATCCCACAGCATCACACCTCATGTTTCAGTCTACACATTTAATTGCCTTCCCCACAAGGCACAGAGTACTTTTTTTTTTTTTTTAAGGATTTTATTTATTTGAGAGAGAGAGAGAATGAGAGAAAAGAGCACAAGAAGGGAAGGGGCTGAGGGAGGGGAAGAAGCAGACTCCCTGCTGAAGGGCTGGATCCCAAGACCATGACCTGAGCTGAAGCTGGATGCTTAACCGACTGAGCCACCCAGGTGGCCCCAGCCTAGAGCTCTTCTGACTCTCCTCATTCATCTCTGTCAGCTCGCAGCCAGATCTTGTGTGTTTTCTCCAGGAAGGTGGGTGGCAGCAGCTGGGTAAAGAGGAAAGCAGACCGGGGGACTGAGGCCTTCACCAGGGGCCGGTGAGGCCCCAGGAGGGGTCCTGGAGTAAGCAGGAGCTCACGGGGATTCCTTCACATCAGGCTATTTCTACTTTCCTGGCTCTGGATATGTCAGCATTAGCAAGAGGGCCAGGAAATGCAGCCTCACAGAGGAACGGACTCAGCAAGTGAGCCCCTCCGCTCAAGGACCGCATTGGCCTGAAGCAGCAGAAGGGCAGAAGACGCAAGCCCTGTCTAGGTTGTGCCCAGGACTGCAGGCAAATGTCATTGAACGCACTTTCAGAATCCTGATTTGTAAAGATGAGGGAGGCTGCCGAGACACGCTGCCATCCAATCCTGTGAGATCTCACAAGCTGACCAGTAACCATAAACATTTAGAGTAAAGAATAAAATTCAGGAAAGCTAGTTCTATGTAAAATTATTCTTTATGAACTCTTTTGTTTCTATCTCCTCCTAATTCACCCACCAAACCTAGTATTTCCCTTACAGTCACTCAAATCTTTTTAGCAACTATGAAATTGTAAATCTTCTCCTCCTAAAGGAAAGCAACATTGTCATTTTAGTCACCAAAACTAGGAGCACACCTTGACTCCTATCTGCTTGTTGGGGTCCCACCCGGTAGATGGGGTGGGCTCTCTGTTCTCATTTTCTTCCTTGATTCACTTTTATTTTCTTCATTTTCCTGAAAAGTACCTGCTTTTCATCACTACAACTTATTCAATAATACTCCTTGTGATACTGTGATTTATAGCAAGAAGTATCTATTTTGGTCTTCTTCCAAGGTTCCTGGTGCAGAACTCCTAAAACCCTTGGAATTTTCTCTGTGATAAGAGAGATCAAGTGTGGGGCGCCTGGGTGGCTTAGTGGTTAAGCCTCTGCCTTCAGCTCAGGTCAGGATCCCAGGGTCCTGATCGGCTGTGTCTCTCTTTGTCAAATAAATAAATAAAAATCTTAAAAAAAAAAAAGCGATAGTGTTTTGTTATTCCCAATAAGCCTCTCTAAACCATACCTGAGTTTATGTTAATGAGGTGACTTTGAAAAGCCCCCAAAAGGGGTGCCTGGGTGGCTCAGTTGGTTAAGCAACTGCCATTGGCTCAGGTCATGATCCCAGAGCCCCACATCGGGCTCCCTGCTCGGCGGGAAGCCTGCTTCTTCCTCTCACTCCCCCGCTTGTGTTCCCCCTCTGGCTGTGTTTCTCTCTGTCAAATAAATAAATAAAATCTTAAAAAAAAAAAAAAGAAAAAAAGAAAAGAATGGGGGCTGGTTGTTAGGGAAACCAATCACTGATCAGAGGTTTGGAACTTTCAGCCCACCCCTTTGGGGACTGGAGAGGTTAGAGGTACAATCACCAATGGCCAATGATTGACTCAATCACAGCCATAGAATGAAGCCTCAAGAAAGCCCAAAGGAGGGTTCAGAGAACTGGGGGGGTGAACGCATGGAGGTGCTAGGACAGCCCTATATCTATGCCTTGCCCTATGCATCTCTTTTACCTGCTGTTCCTGAGTTATATCCTTTTATAATTTAGTAAGTAAAATGTTTTTCTGAGTTCTGTGAGCTGCTCTAGCAAATTAAGGGGACCCATGGTGGGGGGGCGTGAGATACTTTGCTTTACAGCCAATTGGTAAGAAGCATGGGTAACAACACCCCGGCCTTGCGACTGGTATCTAAAAGGGAGGAGGACACTCTTTTGGGACTGAGCTCTTAAACTGTGGGGTCTTAAAGGGATGATATCCAAGAACTAGAAAGAACTACTCAAACTCAACATCCAAAAGAAAATGATCACATCAAAATATGGGCAGGAGACATGAAGAGGCACTTCTCCATAGAAGACATACAAATGGCTAACAGACACATGAAAAAATGTTCATCATCACTAACTATCAGGGAAATTCAAATCAAAACCACTGAGATACCACCTTATACCAGTCAGAATGGCCAAAATTAACAAGACAGGAAACAAGTGTTGGAGAGGCTGTGGAGAAAGGGGAGCCCTCTTATACTGTTAGTGGGAATGCAAGCTGGTGCAGCCTTTTTGGAAAACAGTGTGGAGATTCCTTAAAAAATTAAAATAGAGCTACCCTATGACCCTGCAATTGCACTACTGGGTATTTACCCCAAAGATACAGATGCAGTGAAAAAAAGGGCCATATGTACCCCAATGTTCATAGCAGCAATGGCCACAATCGCCAAACTGTGGAAAGAGCCAAGGTGCCGTTCAACAGATGAATGGATAAAGAAGATGTGGTCCATATATACAATGGAATATTATGCCTCCATCAGAAAGGATGCATATCCAACTTTTGTAGCAACATGGACTGGAGTGGAAGAGATAATGCTGAGTGAAATAAGCCAAGTAGAGAAAGTCAAGTATCACATGGTTTCACTTACTTGTGGAGCATAAGGAATAATAGAGAGAACAGCAGGAGAAGGAAAGGAAATGGAAGTAGGGTAAATCGGGGAGGGAGACAAAACATAAGGGACTCTGGACTCAGAAACAAACTGAGGGTTTTGGATGAGAGGGGGTGGGGGGATGGGTGAGCCTGGTGGTGGGTATTGAGGGCACATACTGCATGGAGCACTGGGTGTGGAGCATAAACAATGAATCTTGGAACACTAAAAAACTGTGGGGTTTCAGGGAAACAATGTCAAAATTGACCCAGAACTGCCTGGTGTGAAAACCATCCACCACCCCTGCCCCATACACACACATTTGGTGATCAGAAGTGCCAGAAGTGGACTATTCTGTGAGTAGACAGAAAACAGAAGAGTCTTCCTAAACACTCCACATTCTGTTACAAGACCACTTCATATGCACAAATCCTCCACAGAAAGGAATCATTTACGGGATATTCCTGATACACAACTCCTAACAAAAGTTTCTCGCTCCCTTTTTTTAAACTTGGAAAATATCCAAACAAACATAAAGGGAGTGTAACAAACTCTCATATACCCATCAGAAAGCTTTAATAACCACCAACATTTTGCCATGTTTTTTTCACCCTTCTCCCCAACACCACCTTTTATTACTAGAATGTTTTGAAGCAAACCCCCATCAATCGAGACCTAGTATATGTTCAAACTTCCCAAATATCTTTAAAAATTTTTTTCCTTGAATTTTAACCCCCAAAAGCTCATCTTATTTGGTTGTCATGTCTCTTTATATACATATATATAATACATATATATAATATAGAATATCTATTTTTTAATATTTATTTAAGTAATCTCTATACCAACATGGGGCTCAAATTCATGACCTTGAGATCGAGTCACATGCTCCTCTGACTGAGCCAGCCAGGCACCCCTGGTTGTCATGTCTCTTAACTCTGTTTTTAGATGCTTTCTACCTCTTTTTTTTCTTATGCTACTTGACTTTGTTAAACAAATCAGGTCAATTGCCTACAAAATATGCTACATTCTGATCTAATAACTTCCTTGTGGTGTTATATAATTTGCTCCACTGCACCCCATTACTTTACATAGACTGGGAATTCGTTCTAGAGGATTGATGAGATTATTTCAGGTCCCCTCCCACCCGGGGGAGAGAGAAGTGCAAGAATATACTATGGGGGTACTGCATGGTTCTTAGGATTCATGACCAACTAATGGTTGTCTCATTTTCAGTGATGCTGAGGTGGACCAACAGATTTGGGTGGGAAAGAACTGATCTTTCCCTTACGAAATTCCCCAGTGACCTTTTATCAAATGGTTTATCCTCCATTGTTGACCACTTGCCTGAGTCCATTCATTCATTATGGTGTGCAAAATGGTGATTTTCCTAATTGTATCATCCCGTCCACACAGAAAAATACTGAGGTTCTTCTCAATAGAAGAAATTTCCTCCATCCTTTAGGGCTATTTGGTTACCCTGAAAAATAGCTGTACGGCAGAAGGAGGAAATTCACTTAATTCCTTATTTTTCTTTTAATTAGCAATTTTCAGAGTAATGAGGTGGTTGGACAGTGTGTCTCGGCCAGTCAGGGATCCAGTGCCTCCAGAGAGGCAGGTGCCCTCTGGCCCCAGGGTCTTCCACCCACACAGGATGGGCTGGACAGACAGTAAATCTTGCTGTTCCACAATGAAGTTTACTAAATCACTCAAGTTCCAGCTGCTCAAATTAGAGGTTCTTCTAAAGGCTAAAATCTGAAGACAATTTAGATAATAGAAGAGGCATATCAATAAAGAATAAGCCAAGGGCGCCTGGGTCGCTCAGTGGGTTAAAGCCTCTGCCTTCAGCTCAGGTCATGATCTCAGGGTCCTGGGATCGAGGCCCGCATCAGGCTCTCTGCTCAGCAGGGAGCCTGTTTCCTCAGCTCTCTCTGCCTGCTTGTGATCTCTCTGTCAAATAAATAAATAAGTAAATAAATAAATAAATCTTTAAAAAAAAAGAATAAGCCAAAAAGAGTGGCTAGAAATTAGCAAGAGTCTGAAAACTAGTATATAAAAAGTATACATCAGCTTTTTATGATGTGAACTTCAGTTTCTGATTAATAGCAGCAACTTGGATTTTCATTTGGCATGTACAGTTAGGAAATATTTACTCTACAATCTGTTACGGAAGATCTACTAGTCAAAACAAGAAAGGAAAGAAAAGAAGTAACACTGAATTTTACCTTTAGGCAAAAAAAAAAAAAAAAAAAAAAAAGGAACATGCAAATTTAATTCCATTCAGGCTAATGAAAATCATATTTTGAAACCAGTCCCTAATATTTTCCATTACTGTTGTCTACAGTCTTTCTGGCGTGTATCTACCCAAAATAAATCATTATTTGGTTCTTATGAATTAAGGTTCTTAAGAGTCAGTCAGTGTTCACAAATGAGTTATTTCAAACAGATTCATGAGTAATCACAAGGTACACAAACGACATCTGTCAGTGCATCAAACTGAAAACCAAGGTTCAATTACATAAAGACTTGATTTAAAGTCGGCCTGCCCATTACGAGGTGATGATACTTGGAAAGCCACCGAAATTGCCATAAGATATAAGATACAGTCTCCTTGCAGAACTACAACTCCTGGGATCCCTACAGTGGCCCTGGGCTTCTGCAATGCACAGCAACTGCCCAGAGGGCCACACCCTTCCAACCCTGAAGCCCTAGCGTGAGACCAGAGCCCTGGAGCAGTCAGGGGGTGAAAAGAGGCCAGGGGGAAGTGACATCACTCACTCACTGCACAAGGATCCTGTCCTGTTGTGCACCGTCCACCTTCCTTTCAAAGGCTGACCCCATGCCCAGTACTCTCCCTTTTGCTGTTTCAGGCACATTAGGTCCTCTCTACTCTCCAAACGCTCAGGTTCATCAGGTCTCAGAAACTCTGTAGTAGCTGTTTCCTCCGCTGGGACTCATGTTCCTGGTTATTCCTTCACCTCCTCAGGTCTTTTTTTTTTTTCAAAAAAAGAAACAAAGAGGGGCACCTGGGTGGCTCAGTTGGTTAAGCGACTGCCTTCAGCTCAGATCATGATCCCGGAGACCCGGGATCGAGTTCCGCATCGAGTTCCCTGCTCGGCGGGAGGCCTGCTTCTCCCTCTCTCACTCCCCCTGCTTGTGTTCCCTCTCTGGCTGTGTTTCTCTCTGTCAAATAAATAAAATCTTAAAAAAAAAAAAAAAGAAAAAAAGAAACAAAGAGTCCCAGATAGAGTCACTTGTGCTAAGTCCCACATCAGCAATCCAAGACTTAACACTTAACCTAACTGCAATTTCAGCCTCTCCCAGGAAAGAAACCTGTAACCTGTCAATCTGTAATGATCTTATTAGGTAATCCACTGGAGAGACCCCTTCCATCTCCTACAGGAAGGTGGCCTTCACTAAACTAAACCACTCGGCTCAAAACTTTCTTTTTCCTGCTCCCTTTGGCCTATAAAGACCTTTTATTCTGAAGAGCTCTTTGGAGCTCCTTCCTGTTTGCTAGACGGGATGTTGCCCGACTCATAAATAGTTGAACAGAGCCAGTAAAATCTTTAAAATTTACGCGGTTGAATTTTGTTTTTTTAACAACTCAAATGTCACCTGAGTGATGCCTTTTCTAATCCTCTTATCTAAAATTACAGTCCTCTTTTACCTACCTAAAGAGAGAAACTTCTGTCTTGTTCACTACCGTATCCTTCATGCCTAGAACGGCACCTGGTACAAATAAAGTGTGCAATAAATATCTGTGGAATGAAGGCATGGATCACAAGTCAATTTGATTCTTTTGCTTACATTTCTACTGAAAAAGAATTTTATTTAAAAAGAGGTAGACATTTGTGATTTTCTAATGAATAGAAAACCACGTTACAGAGCTGTCTGCTTTAGTATGAACTACACAGCTTAACTGCAAAGAATAAGAGATTTCTCTGACAAATGATAATGACGTAGATAAAATAAATCAGCCACTCAATTTAGCCAGTCTGGCATTTTACAGGAACACTGAAATT
Source organism: Spilogale gracilis (assembly GCA_004023965.1). Taxonomy (NCBI): domain Eukaryota; kingdom Metazoa; phylum Chordata; class Mammalia; order Carnivora; family Mephitidae; genus Spilogale; species Spilogale gracilis. The sequence goes on from PITA01000875.1 coordinate 95,861, forward strand.
AACACACTCCTAACAACCACCAGTGGAGATGCTCCTAGACTCAGAGAAAAGATAGCAGGTCCCATGTGGTCTACGTCTATAAAAAATGTGTAGGTGGGATATTCAAAGCTTTGTATAAAGAACAAATTCAGTATGGGAAACCATATTTTTCCTGAATTCACATTCTGGCTGGACTGACAGTTTGAGACTTATACAAAGGAATTCTCCCTGCAGCAATTAATTGTGATCACATTTCCTATTTCAACAAAATCCAAGTTCATAAACAAGTAAACTATGCATTTCTTTTTTTGTTTTGTTTTAAAGATTTACTTATTTATTAGAGAGAGGGAGAGACAGAGAGAGATCAAGCAAGCACATGAGTGGGAGGGGCAGAGGGAGAGGGAGAGAGAATCTCCAGCAGACTTTATGCTGAGGAGAGTGAAGCCTGATGTCCGGCTTAATCCCAGGACCCCGAGATCATGACCCAAGCTGAAACGAAGACTCAGACACTTCACCAACTGCGCCACCCAGATGCCCCTATATATTTTTTATTAATCCAGAGTAGGAAAAAATCCTACCTCAATGGTCAACTGGTTTATCCAAAGATTCTTGGTTCCTGCCAGTGTATCTGCTGGATACCTCACCCCCTACTCCAATGTCCCATTCTAGGCACGAGGCAAATAGCAATGACCAATGGTAGAAGAGGTCCCTTTGGGCTTTTATGATGAAAAGGCCCTGGCAGTTGCTACATCAGGCAGATAATACTGCTGCTGCCTTACAAGGGAGGTGCCCACTTCAAGAACCAGGAAAGAAATGAGAAGAGCAAATGATCTGGGAGTGGTAACTTTTTCAACCTAAAAGGGTTTCAGTTAGAAGAATAACTTGCCTGGGGTGCCTGGATGGCTCTGTAGGTTAGACATCTGACTCTTGATTTCAGCTGAGGTCGTGATCTCAAGGTCTTGAGACTGAGCCCTGGTCTGCGCTCAGGATGGAGTCTGCTTGAGATGCTCTCCTTCTCTTTTTGGTCCCACCCTCACCACCCTGCACAAGCGCATTCTCACTTAAACAAACAAACAAACAAACAAACAAATAAATAACTTGCCCAAGATTTGTTTCTGATTTTGGGTTTATACATAATTGTGCTCTGGACTTCAGAGAAGGGCTCACAGCACCTTTCAAGCCATGTTGGAAGCAATGAGAATGATGATGGCAACTAACTGGGTACAGCCTTTCAGACACACTAACTACACGACGTTATCATGAGAACTCTGGACGGTGGGTGGCACTTCTATTTTTTAACTTTAATTTTATTTTTATTTTTTTAAAAGATTTTACTTATTTATGTGAGAGAGCGAGAGCGAGAGAGCACAAGCAGGAGTGGCAGACGGGGAGGAGCAGGCTCCTTGCTAAGCAGGGAGCTCTTCGTTGGCCTGGATCCCAGGACCCTGGGGACCTGAGCCAAAGGCAAACACTTAGCCGACTTAGCCACTGAGGTGCCCTGATTTTATTTTACTTCTTTTTTTTTTTTTTTTTTTTTAAAGATTTCATTTATTTGACAGCGAGAAACACAGCCAGAGAGGGAACACAAGCAGGGGGAGTGAGAGAGGGAGCAGCAGGCTTCCCGCCGAGCAGGGAGCCCGATGCGGGACTCGATCCCGGGTCTCCAGGATCATGACCTGAGCCAAAGGCAGTCGCTTAACCAACTGAGCCACCCAGGCGCCCTATTTTACTTCTTAAAGTTTTTTTTTTTTAAGTGATATCTACCCGTCATTGTGGGGCTCAAACCCACAATCCCGAGATCAAGAGTCTTATGCTCTTCTGAGACAGGAGCCCCGAAAATTCCATCTTATAAATGGGCAAAGTGAGGCTTAGAGATGTTGGGAGATTTGCTCAAGGCCGTACAGATGGTAAGAAGCAGAGTCACTTTTTAAACCCAGATCTTCTGACTCCATATCCTGTAACAGTGTCACAGGTGCCTGTTACCTAGTAAAACACCATGGTCACAGCTCATCTCTCTGAGAGTAAGATTTTAACAGTGAGATTATGAGGGTGAAGCACCAGGATAATGGGCAAAGTCACTGACAAGTATAGGTAAGACAGGACCCGCATACACCTGCCTGCCCCAGAGCATGGAGTGAGCAACTGGAGTTCCCAGAGATAAGCAATGGGATCAATGAGCATATCTCAAACCTGGCTGTAGGTAAGGAAACATGAACAGCATCTTTGACCTCCTCTCAGGGGTGGGCCAGTGGGATCAGCGCTTTCTCTTAGGTTTAAAATGGTCAAGCATTTGAGGAGCACTTGGGTGGCTGAATTGGTTAAACATCATGTTGGGTTCCCTGCTCAGCTTCTCATTCTTCCTCTCCCTCTGCTCCTGTTCTCTTTCTCTTTTTCTAAGAAATAAATAAAATCTTAAAAAAAGGGGGCGGGAGGTCAAGTTTTTGAACACTGAGTTCAGGTTTTTCCTCACTCACAGTCCTGGTCTAAGCTCCTCAGCAGAGGTCCGTACTTAGCCAGTCAAGTTCAGCATTGTTAGGCCCCAGGGATGAACGTTAAAGAGCCTCTGAGGGCCGTACTGATAAAGCCCTAAAAAGACCAATAGGAAAAAAAACAAATGCCCAGCCATTCCATTCTGAACTGGTAAATATTCTGAGAGTGAGATCCTTATTGGCCCATGGCAGCACATAAATTCCAGAAACAACAAATACTGCTCTGTGGAAAAGGCAAAATGCTAAGTCTGCTGGCCTACACTTGGCAATCACATTTTAGAACCTACTTTTAAGTCAGCTGTTTGAAACTCAGAATATACCCGTATTCTAAAACCCATCAACAGCATTTAGTTTCTAGTCTAGCCTCCAAAGCCTGTTTAGCCTATTGTGTACAAAAACATGGTAGTATTCCAGCTATCCTAATTGCATTTCAATGGTGAAAGCCAAGTCAAAGTTCCAAACCACAACAATTAGAAATATTTCTCCTCAGCTCAAGTGGTCCATGCTGGTCTCAAGAAAGCAGTAGTCGCAGGGCGCCTGGGTGGCTCAGTTGGTTGAGCGACTGCCTTAGGCTCAGGTCATGATCCCGGAGACCCGGGATCGAGTCCCATATCGGGCTCCCTACTCGGCGGGAAGCCTGCTTCTCCCTCTTTCACTCCCCCTGCTTGTGTTCCCCCTCTGGCTGTGTTTCTCTCTGTCAAATAGATAAAATCTTAAAAAAGAAAGAAAGAAAGGAAGAAAGGAAAGAAAGGAAGAAAGGAAAGAAAGAAAGAAAGGAAAGAAAGAAAGAAAGAAAGAAAGAGCGAGCCCCAAAGAGGTGCAACTTCAGCCCAGTGGCTTCCTAAACCCCCAGTCCTTAGGGTTGGTTCATCCTGTTCTAGTGGTCTTTGTCTGGGGAACAAGGGTGCTGGCTGGGCAGGGCTGGACCACAAAGGGCCATGCACGTCTAGCTGTGTCTCTGCCAGTACCCAGACGGATGGCCTGAAAAAGAGCTCAATGATGTTCAGGTTAAAATAAAAGCATGCAGCTTTATCTTTCAAACCTATTCTTGCCTGAGATTTTAAATAAAGCTGAAAGTGCTGATGTCATGACAGGATGAGAGGTGTAACGGGCTGGGTCTAATAGGGTATAACCCTTTCTGAGACGTCAGAGCCCCTAACTGCTCTCTTGCCACATCTCTGCAAAGCAGTGAGCAGGCACTCTGGGGGCCAAACAACACGGTCCTTTCTGTATAGAAAACAGAAGCTAAAGCTGTCCACTTGTGCACAGCAGTCTGGGATGGCACATGCCAGCCAGCTAACAGCAGCCACTTCTGGAAAACAAGACGGGATGGGAGAGTAAGTCAGCAGTTCTGGTAAACAGGACAGGATGGGAGAGTAAGTCAACAGTTTTACATTTCACCCTTTGAATTTCTTTTGAGAAGTGCATTAAAAAAATGCTTTATATATGCTTTGCATGTGTCAACTCCAAAAATATGTTATCACAAGCCATTTTAAAAACACTTCAAAATGGTAATTTCTCTGAATATAAAATGTGATCATGAAATAATCAGAAAATTTAAAATATACTTGAGATAGATTCAAAACAGAATGACCCAAGGAGGCTATTAGACTTTTATACCAGCAGGTTCAGCAAACAACAGCCCATGGGCCAAATCCAGTTTAATAGACAGGTCCACAAGGTAAGACTGGTTTTTATATTTTTAAAGGGTTATTTAAAAAAAGAAGAAGAAGGGGTGCCTAGGTGGCTCAGTTGGTTGGGCGACTGCCTTTGGCTCAGGTCATGATCCTGGAGTCCCGGGATCGAGCCCCCCATCGGGCTCCCTGCTCTGCGGGAGGCCTGCTTCTCCCTCTCTCATTCCCCCTGCTTTGTGTTCCCTCTCTAGCTGTGTTTCTCTCTGTCAAATAAATAAATAAAATCTTAAAGAAGAAGAAGAAGAAGGAGGAGGAGAAGGAGGAGGAGGAGGGGGAGGAGAAGAAGAAGAAGAAGAGACAGAGACCACATGTGGTCCCACAATTCCTAAAATTTACTATTTGCTCTATACAGAAAAAGTCTAAAGATCCCCAATTTATACCAATAATACTATGTCTTTTCAAGTACGGTTCTTTTTTTTTTCTTTAAAGTAGGCTCCATGCCCAACATGGGGCTTGAACTCATGAGATGAAGAACTGCATGCTCTACTGACTAAGCCAACCAAGTGCCCCTCTTGGAAATACCTTCAAAATCACTTTTACATGCAATAAAAATTAGTCACATTACTTAATAACCTACCCTTTTTCCCTCCTTAAACCCACAATAGTACAGATAGCTTGTTTAGCTACCCCAGTCATCAGAGTTGGCTCAGATGTGATTTCCTAAAATCAAATTCAGCCCCAGAATGGGAGAGGGGCAGTCTGTCTCCTAGCATCCAGGAACCTAACCTCTGATATGCTGCTAAAATGTACAAGAAGTCAAGACATCAAACTCAGAAGAACTCTCTGAACAAATAATAATTTTCAAAATTTAGCAGTTACACTAGTGACACTAATCTGGCAGCAGATCAGTTGAATAAATGCTTTCTTAAATGAAGGAAGGAAAAAGTAGGATATTTCACTCTGATTATGGAACACCCTAAGAAATGTACTGAGTAAGAATCAAACACAACCAAATGGGAACAACTATGAATGCAGAACTGGAAAAATAATTTATCCTGTAAATATGTGTGAACTTTCTACATTAAATCAACAGTTCTATAGAATGACAATTCACAAATAAAGTTCATAATCATATTTAGAAATCTCAATCCCCACTAGGTACTTTTAGCAGGATGTTATTTAGAAATTAAGTTTCAACTTCAAAATGTAAAGAACATAAAATATAGGCTGATTTGTTTGTTCGTTTCACAGTCTTTGAACCTACTCAACTTGAAACAAGAGCAATTCAGAACCTGGTGTGCACCGATTTTTTACAAGGACAGAGTATCGACAGAAAGAAGATGGAGACCGTCATTATGGTAATTTGGGAAATCACAAAAATGACACTCTCACCACTGGGACACATTTTCCTACCCAAGTATGACAGAGAAGGTACTCTACCTCAATGTCCTGGAGGCTGAACTCCTTCTGGTCTGTAAAGTTTGCGGCCCCAGCACTAAGTTCCATCAGCATCTTGGCGATCTCGGGCTTTATGGCCGAAGTCAGCCGGCTGGCTGCTTCCATGACGTGCTCCTGCACATCTTTAAGCTGCATGGCGGCCTTGGAGTAGTGTGAATTCCTGAATACAGTGCTGAAGAGATCTGTGAGGAAGGTGCTAGCCCGGCAGAAGACGTTGAGGGCATCCAGGTACTTGGAGATGCCCTGCTGGATGTCGGCAATTGGAGTGGAGTGGGGCATGGCATGGTGGCAGCTGCCTGCAGCGGTCAGACTGCTCAGGGGGGTTGTGGGGGCTGTTGATGCCAGGGGAGCACTCAGCGCTCGGCCCAGCTCAGGTAGCGGGTACTGCTGGTGCTGCTGCACCTTCTGCTTGGACCCGCCAAGCAGGAAGCGCCGCTTGTAGTCCATTTTACTGTCCTGGGCGCTGCAGCAATACATGCGGGAGGAGGAGCTGTCCCAGTGAACGTGGGCGGGGTAGGGTTTGGATTCGTCTTGTTCCCCCGGAGACTGTAGCTAGGTATAAAAATAGTGGAGTTCTGCAAATCTAAGTTTTGAAAAAGGCATTTCCATGAGGCAGGTGCCCATGGGATCCAACGCTGATGGGAGAACAACAGGTTTATATAATGAATGTTTTCTGGGTAGGTGGGACCTCTGACAAAAAAATAAAAGTGTGTCCAAAATGCTGTGTAGGAACTGTCAGCATTCCACTCTCTTAATAAAAAGACACACTTGCGGAGAAAAATGTTTACCTATCATTGCTTTGCAAGAATATCTCGATACTTGTATTTACAATGGCAGAAAAATAACTTAACTTTAAAAATGTAATATAATGTATCTTCAATATACCAGAAAAATTAGAACCCAAAAACCCACAAGCTGATCAACAGCAATTTAAAAAGCAGTACACTTACTTCACGCTAAGTCCTTAGGAAGATAAAATGCTGCGGGAGTTTGACAGAGCCCGCCTGCCAAAGCCATTCACCTGTGAATCTTCTTCTCAATGCTAAAGATTTCCAAATTTCCTTTAATGTTTTCTGAAAACAAGTGCTTTTCTTAAAAATGGCATTTGTTATATAAGTCTTCTCCTTTCCTTCTGTTTGCTGAGGTAGCAGTTTCCTTGTAACAGTAATAAGAGGTGCTTCCAAGACTGGGTTGGCCCTCAGTTGTAAAGTCTGAAGCAAGAATGCACAGATGTATTTGTAAGGCCTCTAAGTCATTTCCTGTGAGGGGGGAAAATAAGATAAAGTTCAGAAAATTACAGGATGATGAATAATTCTGAAATATTAACTCCTGAAATACTACAATCCACAAAGGTGGGCCCGAAGTAACAAATCATATATAACCTTAAAAAGCAGGCATGACAATGAGAGTTCAACTATGACATAACGACTACTAGAAAATTCCACAAGGTGTATATAAATAGTGCAACCAAAAAAGTTGATTCCACACCAACCATTCCAAAGTTGAGGCGAACAGGGCCTGGACTTGAGTTTGTGCTCGGCATACCCTGGATTCCTCCTCAAAGAGCTCATAAATCCACAAGAGGATCAGGAGAGGACCTAGATCGTGGGGAGGGCTGTCCACAAACACAGCACTCCCGACACTTTAGGACTGGAACAGAGAGGGAGAAACTGGGAAGGTTGTGATAAAGGAAATGTTACTCTGAGGGAGGCCTTGATGGTAGAATAGGTTTTGACAAGTGCAAAAGGGATGGGTGGGGCTCAATGGGTCAAAGGACCACCATAGATAGCAAGGCCCTGAAGCAAGATGGCATGGGGTCTGCTCGGGATTGCCAGCTCAGCCAAAGTGCGGTGCCTGGACAGAGCCTGGAATGGTGAGTGGCTGACAGGAGGTCTGCAGACAGGATTCTCCTCACTCTTACCCTGGCTCCCTCTGGATGTTCAAAGAGAAAGAAGCAGGGTGTGATGGTTCTTATCCCCAGGGATAGCTCCTGTAGAACCTGGACAGGTTCTAAGGGCAACATCTAGACATCTCCAGGTGTATTTTGTGATCCCTCCCACAGTGGAGTAGTGGGATTTTTCTCACAGAGCTCCTGTTGAGGTTCCCATTTGCCTGAACTCTGCCTTCCCAAACATAACAAGAGTTCAGGTCTGTTTTTTTTTTTTTTTTTTTAAGATGTTATTAATTTATTTGACAGAGAGAAACAGAGCTAGAGAAGGAACACAAGGAGACTGATGCAGGGCTTGATTTTAGGACTCCAGGGCCATGACCTGAGCTGAAGACAGATGCTTAATGACTGAGCTGCCCAGGCACCCCAAATAAATAAAATCTTTAAAAAAAAAAAGGCAGAGTAAAGACCTCCAAAAATTTTCTTCTCCATAAATAAGAAGGGTGCCTGGGTGGCTCAGTTGGTTAAGCAACTGCCTTCGGCTCAGATCACGATCCTGGAGTCCTAGGATCGAGCTCCGCATCGGGCTCCCTGCTCCGTGGGAGGCCTGCTTCTCCCTCTCTCACTTCCCCTGCTTGTGTTCGCTCTCTAGCTGTGTTTCTGTCAAATAAATAAATAAAATCTTTAGAAAAAAAAATAAGAAAACTGGCAAAAATGTGGGGCACCTGGGTGGCTCAGTTGTTAAGTGTTTGCCTTCGACTCAGGTCAAGATCCCAAGGTTCTGGGATCGAGCCCCACACTGGGATCCCTGCTCAGCGAGAAGCCTGCTTCTCCCTCTCCCACTCCCCTTGTTTGTGTTCCCTCTCTTGCTGTGTCTCTCTGTCAAATAAATAAATAAAATCTTAAAAAAAAAAAAAAAAGGAAAGAAAAGAAAACTGGCAAAAATGATCAGAATCAACTTTTTCCAAACTCTGGAAATTAGCAGACTTGCAACAATTTGGGGGAATATTTACTCTAGAAAAACAGCTGAATTTCAGTAAGAATAGTGAGCTTTACAGCATTTTAACTTGACCTAGTGCCATTCCGTGTTTTCTAACTCTGCCGTAGCCTTGAAAACTAACAGTGGCATTTGCAGTGAAAACCAGAAGGCAGGCAGCCACCAGATGGAGAACTAGGCTAGAGCTTCTTTGAAATTTCATTCCCAGGCAATTATCATTATTTGACCTATCTGGTGGAAGGTGGAAGTGGAAGATCCCACTTCTCTATTTGAATGGACATGGAACGCATATGGAGAGGGGAGAAATCTGCTTTTCAGAATTCCCCCATTATATCACTTAAAATGTTCAATTTTCAAGTAAAATTTATAAGACATGCAAAGAAACAAGAAAGTATGGCCCATATACAGGAAAACAAACAATAGAAACAATTCCTGAGGAAGTTGGATTTACTAGACAAAGACTTAAAATCAGCTATTTAAAAATAAGTTGAAAGAACATAGGTAAACACATGTAGCAGATGTAAAAGAACTAAAGGGAAGTATGACAGTGCTGTCTCAGTTAGTACTAATAAAAAATAAAAATTGTATTTGAAAACAAAACCAAATAGAAACTCTGGAGTTGAAAAATACAAGTGATATAAAAAAATACACTGGTTTAACAGCAGATCTGAGTAGGAGTCAGCAAACTTGAAGATAAATCGGGATTATTCAGTTTAAGGAGCACAAAGAATGAAGAAAAAAAGGAGCCTCAGAGACCTGTGGGGCACCATCAGGCATATAATGTGATTCCCATAATGAGAGGAAAGAAAGGCATAATCACTGAACTCTACCTGTGAAACTGTGAATACATTATATGTTAATTCAATTTAAATAATACATTTTTTTAAAGGCACAGAAAGAATATTTAAAGAAATAATGGCTAAAAACTTCTCAAATTTGATGAAAAATATGACCATGAAGCTCAACAAACTCTAAGTAGGATAAACACAAATTATAATCAAATTGCCGAAAGTCAAGGACAAAGAGAATCTTGAAAGCAGCAAGAAAGCAACTCATTTCACACTGCTGACCTTATTATTTAGAGTTGTTATATTATAAAAGGTCACTATGTAAACTGCAATTCACAAATACTGAATCAGTTCCCTTAGAAGACATAGTTAATTAAATTCCTATGAGCCTCTAAGTCATAACATTTTCATCAAGCAATCAATACATAACCTTGTTTTATGTGTGTTTCTCTTCAAAGAAATTGTATTTAATATGTATTGTTGATTTGTTAATATTGAACTCACAGCCAAGAGCACTATACCTCATGCCTGAATGAAGCTTATCTAGCACATGCATTCTCTCCATACGGCACATTACTGCTTTCTTGAGCTTAGAACACTTGACAGCCCTTCAGCACTATGCTGAGGGGTCATTTTACTTACTTACTTATTTATTTATTTATTTATATTAATTTTTTATAAAGATTTTATTTTATTTCTTTGACAGAGAGAAACACAGCCAGAGAGGGAACGCAAGCAAGGGGAGTGAGAGAGGGAGAAACAGGCTTCCCGCCAAGCAGGCAGCCCCATGTGGGGCTCGATCCCGGGTCTCCGGGATCATGACCTGAGCCGAAGGCAGTCGCTTAACCAACTGAGCCACCCAGGCGCCGCTGAGGGGTCATTTTAAACAGTGAAATTGCCAACAGAAAGCATAAAAGTCAAAGCCCACCCCCCAAACCAAACAAACCCGTGACATTAGACAGACCATGGAAAGGATACTTGTTTATAATTTGAGAGCTGAAATAAGAAGGCAGACCATCACCTTGTTTGACTTCGGCCAGGGGTGTGCATGTTGGGCAATTCAAAACTTTTTGCCAGTCTGCACATGTCCACAAACGACTCCAAGAGTTTGACAAGGACTGATTTTGTGTTACAAATAAATTTTAGCCAGTAAGCTAATCCATGAATATAGAATCTGAGAATAATGAGGCTAGACTATATAAATACACTGCTTGAAATACCTGTATCTCCAATATAATGGGGTATGTCTCTTCTTAAAAATCTTTTTAAAAAGTCTTAAAAAATACAGGGGTGCCTGGGTGGCTCAGTTGGTGGAGCGTCTGACTCTTGATTTTGGCTCGGGTCTGTGATCTCAGGATTATGGGATGGAGCCCCACGTAATGCTCTGTGTTCACCACAAGTTTGCTTGTTCCTCTTCCTCCCTCTCTACCCTTTCCTACTCTCCCTAAAATAAATAAATGGATAAAATATTTTTTAAAAAAATCTAATATACAAAAACATCAATCTTTGAAACAAATAATCAAAGTTACTGAACATTTTAAAAGATACAAAGGGGTTGCTCTTTAAGTAGTGAACCCTGAGTATATTTAATATAATACATCAACAGTTCCATTATGTGTAACTTGTTTGGATTTCATTGTGATTTTTAAAGGCTCAAGCATGGGGTGCCTGGATGGCTCAGTCGGTTAAGCGGCTGCCTTCGACTTCGGTCATGATCCTAAGGCCCCGGGATCAAGCCCCACATCAGGTTCCCTGCTCAGTGGAGAGCCTGCTTCTCCCTCTCCCTCTGCTTGCAACTCTGCCTACTTGTGCTCTCTCTCTGTCTCTGTCAAATAAATAAATAAAATCTTTTAAAAAATAAATTAAATAAAAATAAAGGCTCAAGCATATATATGTGTGTGTGTGTACACACACACACACACACACACACACACGGTACATTCCATCTGATAAATTAGAAGTGTAGAGTTTACAAAGACAAATTTATGCTCTAAGAGAACAATTGCATCTAGTGAATCATTTACTCCTTTTTTCCCTTTAGGAATGCATTATTTTAATTTTTATTTATTTTTAATTCAGTATAATTAACATACAGCATTACTGTAGTTTCGTAGACTTAAGGAATATATTATTTTTTAAATAAAAATAATTTTTCTAAAATGTAAACAAGTTGGAGGATTATGTTATTCGTCATTGAACTTTTTATTTTAGTGCTAAACTCACAGTGAAAATTTTTATAGACATGTCAACAGATTTTACCACTGTTTAAAGAATTACTTAACAAGCTAAAATACGTGTTCAAATCTCTTCACTATTTGGTTTGCATTATAGCTGTTTCATCAAAAATAATCACTTCAAACAGAAAAACAGTAACAAGTGTTGGTGAGGATGTAGAGAAACTAGGACCCTCGTAACTTCCTAGGAAGATTGTAAAATGGGATAGCACTTCTGGAAAACAGTTTGGCAGTTCCTCAGAATGTTAAATATAGTTTTGCCACATTACCCAGCAATTCCAATTCCTATGCACATACTCGACAGAAACGAAAAACATACGTCTATGTAAAAACCTGCACATAAATGTTCATAGCAACATTATTTGTAAAGTAGCCAAAAAACACAATCCAAATGTCTACCCACTGATGAATGGATGTGGTGAATGTGTATATACCTCCTACATGGAAAGGAATGAAGTACTGATACAAACTAAAATGGATGAACCTTGAAAAAACTGTGCTAAGTGAAAGCAGTCAGACACAAGAAGCTACATATTATATGACTCCACTGATGCTGAATGTCCTCAACAGGCAAATCCAGAGACAGAAAGCAGATCTGTAGAATGAGGGTCACTGCTAATGGGTACAGGATTTTCTTTTGGGGCTGATGACAAGAGTTCTGTAGTTAGATCTTGGTGATAGTTGTGCAACTCTGAATATACAAAAACACATATGGTATATGAACTGTATCTCAATAAAGATATTATTTTTTAAAAATTTCATTTTTCATTGCCATTTTCCTTATGTAACTTCTCATTTAACAACAAAAGGTACATAATAAAGAACAAGTGTTCCAGGGACACCTTTAATGCCAGCCTTAGTCTCCTATTCCTACTTCATGAGAAAACTGTATTTAAGTGGTGCGAACTAGAATCTAGTAATGTCACTGCCAAAAAGGCCCACAAGGATCACCTAATTTAAGCCCTTCAATTTACAGATGGTAGGGATGGTCCCCGGAAACAAGCGGCGCAACCTAACAGACTTCTCTCTTGCTCACATGCAGTTCAGTGTAGGTCTGGCAGCCCATCCTCACCTTGTGACATGACTGGAACTTGCGTTTCCCAGTCACCTTAGCCATCCCTACTCTTGACTGCTTCCCACCAGAAGCGACACTCATTACACTTCCCCTCATGGACCTCTGACCAGACTTAATCACACGGTACCAACTTAAGGACAAGCAAGGCTGGGAAAGGTAGCTGTGTGTTACAGTTCCGACCAGGCAGTGATGGCAATTCTGATCCCACACCAGAGAGGCTGTTCATAGGTAACGTAGAGCCTGTGCAGTTGCTTTCCACAGGCCAGGAGATTCTCATGTGGCTGTTAAAGGCCATGAGTCTTTGTTGTGAGTATGTATGCCCAACAGGGGAGTGGCACGTGGTGTAGAGGGAAAGGGCAAGAATTCTTTTGAGAAACTGAGGAAAAAGCACTCCTAGTCAAACACATATTCCAAACGCTAAAGCTTCCATTCCATAAAGTTTTGGAATTGGAGCTCCAGTGAAGAACAACCTGCCTTCCATTCTCCCTGTGCTTCAGTGAAAACCTGTATGTACTGTAAGTGCTTCAAACAAGACCACTTAAGTCTCACAGTCAAGAGGGGTTCTTCCGTAGGCAGAGAGAACACGCAAGCCCCTTAGGAAGATGAAAACTGGCTTTTTACTTATTCTTAACAGATATGTTTGTTCCTCTGCTGATCTTTGCTGTAATAAAACCAGACTGTGTTGAAGTCAAGGAAATATCATGGAATTGAAATACCATTCAGGTTCTATCATTTTCAAATGGAGTTGTGTCAGGAAGTAATAAGCAGAAAAGATGGTGACATCCATTTAAGGAGTTGTCTTCATGACAGTGATGATCCCCCCTGATAAAACTGTGGGAAGCTGGGTGATAGGTACATGAGATTCATCATATCATTTGCTCTACTGCTATGTATGACAGAATACTTCCATAATAAAAAGTTTAAAATGCACACAAAATGCACAGAAGCACCTGGACTTACCCCTCTTACTATTTTTTTTTTTTTAACACAGAATTCTTCTCAATGCTTAATGCTTTCCTAATGCTTCCCCCACCATGCATCGGCCTGAAGGGCTAAAATATGTTCAATCCATTTAAGGACATTTCTGTATTTTCTTTTTCTTTTCTTTTTTTTTAAAATTTTATTTATTTATTTGACAGAGAGAAACACAGCTAGAGAGGGAACACAAGCAGAGGGACTGAGAGAGGGAGAAGCAGGCTTCCCGCTGAAGCAGGAAGCCCGATGTGGGGCTCGATCCTGGGTCTCCAGGATCATGACCTGAGCTGAAGGCAGTCGCCTAACCAACTGAGCCACCCAGGCACCCCCATTTTTGTATTTTCTTAAAAATAATTTTCACTAGGAAAATACTCATCATGTATGGATCCATTATTCATATGCATTGTGGAATCAATATACATTGTGAAGACCCCAGAAGTGAGCTATAGCCAAGACTTGTAGGATTTAAATACTTTATGCTTAAGTTTTAATGCTACCCGAAGAGTCACAAACACACAGCTAAAAAGGACATTTTAGGAGATAAGTTACATTTTTTCAACACCACACTAGTTTGCTAAAATTCTCAATAGATTAAAACTGAACTCAGACCTGATTATGTCATTTAAAACATTCCTTTCTGCAATCAAAATCATCAGCAATCTCAATTTCACATAATAACAAAGAACATACTTGAAACTAGACAAAGATTAAGTAAGTATAAAAGTGTTTTCTTATACCCATAACTGACAAGATACAAAAAGTGGTTTGGTCAGCCTGAGAAAATCTGAAGAGCTTCCCTTTATAGAGAGTACCGTGGATAAGAGAGTGACCTTGGGGGCCAACTAACTGGGTGGGATCCTGGCTCTGCCACTTACCAGCTGTGTGACCTTGGGCAAGTTTTTTAACCTCTCTGTGCCTCAGTTTCATCGTCTGTAAAATAGGGATAATAACAGTAACTACTGTTATTGAGTTCAATGAGTTTATACACATAAAGCACATAGAATAATAGCTGGCATATACTGAGCACTGAGTGAGTGATGATCTTGTTATTATTGTTCCCACACAGTAAGTGAAAGTAAGCAAGCCTTGTTAGCTCTGCTTGTCTGGAAAAAAGTATAGATAAAGATCCTGCAAAGTCACCCGATCCCTGGACTGAGCAAAAATCTCTGTATCCCAGGGTAGGAGGCATCACATGCTTCAATGATGTGATTGCTGTGATTTGTGAATACAGAGAACAATTTTAAATCCACTTCAGTCATTACGCCAATAGAGAAAAAATGGGAATGAAAAGCAGTCCTATTGTCTGCAACAGGATGGCACAAAGTAGCTACATTTCAGGATATAGGCTAAAGAAATAGGCACATGTACTTACCTTCCCACTGGCCCCAATTCTAAAGACCTAACAGTAAAGACATTCACAAGGGAATCGCAGAATAAAAGCAACGAGAAGGACTGAGAGATAGAGTCTCTTTAAATGCTGCCTACTTTCTGGAAGAGAAAGCAGAAGGAACTGTATGATATGACAGACCAGCAGAGCCGGACACTTCCCAGAACACACAGAGCCAAAGGCAGGCAGAGAGGCAGAACCCTTTTTCCTGGAGGGACTGGATAAATGCCCAGCTCTGAGTCAGCAGGTATAGAAATCAGGAGTCAGAAATAGGTTCCTCAACATGATCTCCTCCACAATTCTCACTCCTGGTCACTCACTCAACCAACTCTTACCAAGACAAACAGACTGTTGGAAAAACAAGAACCTTTTCTCAATTACCTATATCATCAACCCTCTTCTTCATTGATAAGGATCACCAGACAGTAGAGAAAAAAAAGCCTAAAATACCAAAGGACAATAAAGGGCACCTAAGATGAAAAACAGATCAGACTCCAGGAGAAACATATATTTTAGATCCTTGAAAAGAAATTCCAACTGGTATCCTTAGAGAGACTAAGATAATGCATCCTTAAAACAAAAGCAAGCAAACCATAAAGGAAGCAGAAATCAAGAAAGAATTCTTGGAAATAAGAATTATGATTGCTAAGGTAAAAAAGAAGGGAAAAATAAAATGAGAGTGGAGTAGGGTGTACATATTTGCTTATATACTTTGAAATAAGCAATGGAAGAATACATCAAAAACCAATATAAATGTTACCTATATGGTATACAGAAGAACAAAGGCATGGAAGAAGCCATAATTCTTTCAATCTACCTTGCTACAGTTTTATCTTAGAACCAAGAAAACAGTTTATACAATTAAAAAACAAAAACAAGTAAAAAAGAAAACAATCCCTAAAAATTAAAAAAAAAAAAAAAACAGACAAGTGAACCTAAACTATTTTTTTAAGATTGATTGATTGATTTAACATAGAGAAACACGGCTAGAGAGGGAACATGAACAGGGGGAGAGAGGGAAAAGCAGGCTTCCCACTGAGCAGGGAGCCTGATGCAGGGCTCGATCCTGGGAGTCCAGGATCATGACCTGAGCAGAACGCAAACACTTAACGACCGAGACCAGATGCCCCAAACCTAAATATTTATCAAATTGATGGCAAAATCACACAGAGAAGGATTTAAAGTTTATTATTTTTTAAGATTTTATTTATATATTTGACAGACAGAAATATAGCAAGAGGGGGAACACAAACGGGGAGTGGGAGAGGGAAAAGCAGGCTTCCCACCAAGCAGGAGCCTGAAGTGGGGCTCGATCACAGGACCCCAGAACCACAACCCGAGTCGAAGGCAGACGGACGCGTAAGGACTGAGCCACCCAGGTGCTCCTACTTGAAGTTTATTTATTTTATTTTATTATTTTTTTTAATATTCTTTTTTTTTTTTTAAGATTTTATTTATTTGACAGAGAGAAACACAGCCAGAGAGGGAACACAAGCAGGGGGAGTGAGAGAGGGAGAAGCAGGCCTCCCACCGAGCAGGGAGCCCGATGTGGGACTCGATCCCCGGTCTCCGGGATCATGACCTGAGCCAAAGGCAGTCGCTTAACCAACTGAGCCACCCAGGCGCCCACCTACTTGAAGTTTAAAGGTGTTTTTTACTATACCTCTTTGGTGTTCCTGTCAACAAAGGAGAAAAGACACAAATACAAAATCAAGCAAATAAAAATCCTTTAACGCTTCATCTGAACTTGAAATATCAGTCTGAAATCATGATTTACCTTTTAATTTCTTTGTACATATTTACTTTAATGAAAAGACCTAGGATTCAAATTCCAGTTGTAATGAACACCCCTAATACTATTTCTCACCAAAAAAAAATCAGAGCACCTTACAGAAATGGCTGATTCTAGATCTGGGGTCAGAAACAAAAAGGATAAGGCTGGAATTCTTATAAGGTAAGAAAGCAAGGAACCCCTATAATCTGGCTTGTGTCAAAAGGACTCAGTCAACCTGAAGAATAAGCTGTATTAATGACCAATAATGGAACAATTTAAGCATACAAACAAACCAAAACAAAACAAAAAAACCTCCCCTGGAGGAAAATCATTAAATACATAAAAAGTAATGAGTTTGGGAGCGCCTGGGTGGCTCAGCTGGTTAAGCACCCAACTCCTGTTTTCTGCTCAGAGCCTGATCTCAGGGATCTCATGGGTCGTGGGACTGAGCCTATATCAGGCTCCACTCTGTGGGAGTCTGTTTGGATATTTTCTCCCTCTATCCCTTCCCCCACCTTGCTCTCTCTCAAATAAATAAAATCTTTTTTTTTTCAAAGATTTTTATTTATCTGACAGAGAGAAACACGAGAGAGGGAACACAAGCAGGGGGAGTGAGAGAGGGAGAAGCAGGCCTCCCGCCAAGCAGGGAGCCCGATGTGGGACCCGATCCCGGGTCTCCGGGATCATGTCCCGAGCCGAAGGCAGTCGCTTAACCAACTGAGCCACCCAGGCGCCCCTCAAATAAATAAAATCTTTAAAAAAATTAATGAGTTTGGACTTGGCGATAACTTGCTGGATAAAACACCAAAGTACAGGCACGCCTGGGTGGCTCAGTCAGTTAAGCATCTGGCTTCAGCTCAGGTCATGATCTGGGGGTCCTGGGATCGAGTCCCTCATTGGGCTCCTTGCTCAGCAGGGATCCTATTTTTCCCTCTGCCTGCTGCTCCCCCTGCTTGTGTACACTCTCTCTCTCTGACAAATAAAATCTTTTAGAAAACCAACCACCAAAGCACAGGCAACAAAAGAAAAAACAGACAAACTGGACTTCATCAAAATTATAACTTTTGTGCATCGAAGGACACTATCAATAGAGTTTGAAAAGGCAACACAAAGAACGGGAAAAGATAATATCCAGAATATATAAAGAACTACATATAATTTAAAAACAAAAACAATCCAATTTTAAAATGGGCAAAGGACCTGAATAGACATTTGTCCAAAGAAATAGACAAATGGCCAATGAACATATGGAAAGATGCTCAATATCACTAATCATCAGGAAACTACAGATCAAAATCACAATGAGATACCACTATATCTGTTAGGATGGATACTATAAAATGAAAAAAAAGAAAACACAGAAAATAAGATGTTGGCAAGACTGTGGAAAAACTGGAACCCTGGGCAAGAATATAAAATGGAATGCCACTATGGAAAACAGCAGGGCAATACTTCAAAAATTTAAATATGTAATTACCATATGATCTGACAATTTCACTTCTCGGTATATACACAAAATAAGTGAGAGCAAAAACTTGCACACGTATCGTGTACCACTGGTCACTGAAGCATTATGCATAACAGCCAGAAGGTGGAAATAAGACAAATGTCTATCAATGGATGAATGGATAAACAAAATGTGGTACAACCATAAAACAGTATCTTCTCAAGCCTAAAAACGAAAGACATTATGATACACGGTTCTACATTGTGGCAGTACCTGTGGACTTAAGAAGGCAGAGATAAGGGTCTACGTCCAAAGTCACAGCCTGGTAACAGGATCATCAAGTACCCTGTCTCACAAGCTCAGGTGGAGAGTGAAGAGTACAGGTTGGGGGAGAGTGCTGGTTACCTCTGAGGGGGAGTCTGTCCTTTATCTTTTACATCTGTTTATAGCCTGTTTCACTACATGTGCACGTGTGTGCGCGCGCGCGCGCGCACACACACACACACACACACACACACACACAAACTCATTTCTCTAGTCAAATATGTTCATCCGTTCTTTCAGTTTCGGGTTTTGCAACTTAATTTACCTTGCCAAAATTAACGATCAAGTGTAGATGAACTTTTAAAAAATGATAGCTAAATGGCCAATAAGCATACGAAAGAGGCTCTGCATCATTATCTGTCAGGGAAATGCAAGTTAAAAGCATAAGATACCACTAACCACTAGGATGGCTTTAATAAAAAGACAAGGCAATACCAAATGCCGGGGAGGATGTGGAGAAACTGCCTGTGGGAATACAAAATAGTGCAGAGACTCAGGAAAACAGTCTGGCAAAACTTCAAAAGGTTAAACATGGAAGTACCAGATAACCAAGCAATTCCACACCTATGTATACCCCCAAAAGAAATGAAAAACATGCCCACACAAAAACTTGTGAAGTTTACTATTCATAATTGTAAAAAAAAAAAAAAGTGGAAATAACCCAAATGTCTATCAGCTGATGAATGAATAAACTAGATGTAGGAGAGCCATGCACTGGAATATTATTCAGGCATAAAAAGGAGAGAAGTGCCGATCCATGCTACAACATGTATGAGCCTTGAAAGCACTGTGCTGAGTGAAATCTAGACACAAAAGGCCACATACTACATATGAGTCCACGAATATGAAATGTCCAGGATAGGCAAATCCATTGAAATAGAAACCCATTGAAAAAGAAAATAGTGGTTGCCTAGAGCTGGGGTGGATTTGAGAAGAATAGGGAATAACTGCTAATGGATACAGGGTTTCTTTCTGGAGTGATAAAGAAGTCCTCAAATTGACTGTGGTCGTTGCTGCAGAATTCTGAATATACCTAAAAGCACTGAATCATATACTTTAGATGGATGAACTGTATGGTGAGTTATGTTTCAATAAAGCTGTTAAAAAAAATAAAGATGAGGGGCGCCTGGGTGGTTCAGTGGGTTAAGCGACTGCCTTCGGCTCAGGTCATGATCCCCGAGACCCGGGATCGAGCCCCGCATCGGGCTACCTGCTCAGGAGGAAGCCTGCTTCTCCCTCTCTCGCTCCCCCTGCTTGTGTTCCCTCTCTGGCTGTGTTTCTCTTTGTCAAATAAATAAATAAAATCTTTAAAAAAAAAAAAAAAAAAGATAAACCACTCCATAAACAATTCCCTCTTCAGAGGAAAAAAAAAAAAAAAAACACAAAACCAGAAAAATTTTTCTTCCCCACAGTCTGTAACAATGTAAATCTAAATCTACCCTTGATAATACGGAGACGCCACAGGAAATTCTTTAGGGAGATTAGTAAAGTTATTGTCTGTGAAGTTCAAAGCCCAACCATTTCCATGTTTTTTGTCAGTTCAGAATGACATGAGCCATATTTAGAAATGCACTCCAGAAAAATGCTTTGAAGCATTTATTCTCAACATTCATGAATTTAAAATATCTATCCAGGCAAGAGAAAATGCCTGAAAGATTTAGTTCTTTGTTCTTAGTCCTAGGACTCTACTCTTTTGGCTCCCCTTATAATATATTATCACACGAAAAAGAGTGAGGCGATTCTGTCCTCCTAGCTCTCCTCCCACCCCTCCAGCCATTCTTAGTTGCCACTGGGAGCCTCTCCTCCTCTGACCTGAAGCACCGTGGTTCTCCAGAGCCCTATGCTGTGCCTTGTCTGTTTCTATGATCAACATGGTCTCCCTGGGAGGATCCCCAAATCCATCTCTCTAGCCCAGCTCTTTCTCCTGTGCTCTACATTCCAAATATTGAACTGCCTACTGGACAGGTCCCCAAGTCAAGTGCCCATCACCAACCCTCCCTAAGCTCTCAATATAACATTGCTATCCACCTACTTGATCTACCATCTGCCTGTAAGCCAGAAACCTGGCAGTCATCCTCTACTCCTCACTCTCCTTTACAGCCACTTAATCATTTAGTCGTACCCTTCTTGCCTCCTTAATATCTCTCAAGTCTTTTCCCTTGCCTCTACTTTCACTGCCAACCCAAAGTTTAGACCTTCTTTTCCTCTTGCTGGAATTACAAGAGGAGCCTTATGAGAGATCTTCCAAACTCCTGGACTGCTCCCTTCTGGTTGCTGTGTGATTGTTCTAGAGCCAATGTAATCACCTACTCTCCTATTTCACATCTGTTATGGCTCTCCATTACCCTTCCCATCTGTCTTCCCCCACCCCTCCCTCTGTCCACCACTGCCCAGTTCTTGCTGCGGCTGTCGTCCCACTCACTGTCTACATGCTCAGTTCCTCCGCCTGTCAAGTTTTCCTGGTTTACTCTTATTCCTTCTAGATGTCTAACCTAGAGATCACCTCCTCTGGGATGCCACCTTGGCAAGAAGTGAGCTAGGAGCCCCTCTGTGTGCTACCAGAACACCCCGTTTTTAGGCTCGTCTTTGCGGAATCATAGCTGTATTGTAACATATCACACTGCCAGTTTCCACGTTTCACCACCACCTCCAGCCCTCGCCATCACCGAGTCCATTCAAGACGGTTGAGGGTGTTAAGCACACTAAACATTCAACAGGTATTTGTGAAGTGATGAGCGCATCCTCAGTATTTATTTAATGGTGGTTTTTTTTTTTTTTTACAGAACTCATACTGTGTGGCCATCCACAGAAGCAGTAGTTAAGTGCTAGAAATAAGCCTCTGCCAAACAAACAAACAAACAAACAAACAAATAAGGAAGCAAGCAAGCGACTGACAATGTGCTACGTTCACACAAGTACTCCTCAACAAAACAGACCATTCATTAAGGGCTGACAACCTGTCAAGCACTAAACTGAGCTTTAGATACCTAAGCTCATTTAATCCTTGCTAGAATCCTGAAATAAAAACAGTTGATATTAACCAAATGGACAATAGCAAAATGTATGTGGCAAACCAAAAATGTAACCGAATCGGGGCCAGGCTCTGTGCTATGCACTTCGTGTATTATCTAATTTAACTCTAAGTCCCTGTGACGTAGGTAAAGCATCTACAGAGGTTAAGTGAGTTTTTCAAGTTTTGCCATGTGGCTGAGGTGCTAGTCAGCAACAGAACTGGGTTTGGGGCCCTGTGATCTAAGGCTGGGTTCTCCACTGCACTATTCCACCCCTGTCAATTATCTAGATCCTGGCGTTCTTTTTATCGCTCCTAGAGGAGACGCTGAAAGCTGTAGTCTTTTTTTTTTTTTTTAAAGATTTTATTTATTTATTTGACACAGAGAGAGAGATCACAAGGCAGAGAGGCAGGCAGGCAGAGGGGGGGAAGCAGGCTCCCTGCTGAGCAGAGAGCCCGATGCGGGCCTCGATCCCAGGACCCTGAGATCATGACCTGAGCCAAAGGCAGAGGCTTTAACCCACTGAGCCACCCAGGCGCCCTGAAAGCTGTAGTCTTGAATTGACAGGAAGCTGAGCTGGAGTAATGGAAAGTAAAGTGATCTCCGTTTACGGGATCATACCCAAACCCATTGCTAATGACACCCAAATTCAACTCTTTGGTCAAGACCTCTCCCTGCCAGGACTAAACTCATGAGACATCTCCTCAGGTCCTTTAAACTTCATCTACTCACCCTTCCATTCCCTGCTCCTCCTGCTGTATGTACTGTTTTGGTTAAAGGCACGAAACTAGCCCTGAGCCTCACCATAAGATGTTGTCCCAGAAGGTCCCTGTGCTGTTCCTGTAGCTTTCTGTCCCTTACATTCCACCCTGCCAATTCAGTTTGCCAGGTCTACAGTAACTGCTCCAGGAATATGAGCTGCTGGTACTATTACATTCTAGATGCCTTTCATTTTCTCCTTTATACCACAGTATAAAGCTTCCTAGGAACTAGCCTTCTAGAGCAAACAAGATCAACACTGAGAGAAAAGGCCTTCTATGAGGACCAGAAGCCAAGCTGTCAGATGCTCAGGCCTGAGCTCTTTCGATGGAAGCCCCAGAAGGAAGACATACTTCAAAGCTGGCTGATGGACAATAGCAAAATGTGTGTGGCAAACCAAAAATGTATAAGAATGTCAAATATTGGAATAGAAACTAACAAATGGGGCGCCTGGGTGGCTCAGTGGGTTAAGTCTCTGCCTTCGGCTCAGGTCATGATCTCAGGGTCCTGGGATGGAGGCCTGCATCGGGCTCTCTGCTCAGCAGGGAGCCTGCTTCCTCCTCTCTCTGCCTACCTGTGATCTCTCTGTCAAATAAATAAATAAAATCTTAAAGAAAAAAGAAAAGAAACTAACAAATGGCTCCAATCCCAATGAACCATTCTTTTTTATTCCATTTTATAAAATTAGAAGTCAGCCTTCAATCCTTTAACATGGTAGTTCTCCACAAGTAGAGGAGAGGATACTTCACACACACCCAGCTAAGGGGACATTTGGCAATGTCTGGCAACGTTTTTTGGTTGTCACAACTGGGGGAGTAGGGAAGTGCTAGTGGGCTGAGGCCAGATATGCAGCTGACCATGTTACAATACAAAGAACAGCTCACTGGTTCATCCAAAACCAAAGAATTATCCAACCCAAGATGTCATTAGTGCCACTGCTGAGAACCTCTGCTAAACAAATGCTTTGGGCACCTTTCATATCCAAGTCACCTAATGTATAAAAAGTTCCTTCTTTCTGAGAAGATGATACAACTTCTCCTAAGTGAAGCTCCCACAGGCCCACAATACAGTAAGAGTTATCACAGAAAAAGGAGAGGGAAAACGCTCAATAGTGGTTTAGAAGACAGATGTCATAAGTTCAGAGGAAGGAGAGCACCACGAAGGCTGAGGACCTCTTCAAAGATCTCAGAGAGCAGACAGGGCCCCTACAGTCAGGGGACCAGAGCCCACCTCTCCAGCCTGACTTTGAACAGGTCCCTTCAACCCAACCTTTGCTTCTGCCAAACTGTTCACCCACAACAGCAGCTGGGCCACAGGCTACGGTGTCCCACTCCTACTATTATAATGGAGAACACCTCTCAGCTACTACTTCACCAAAGTGTTAACCTCCAACTAAGCAGCACCCCACCCTACCAAGGATGAGAAGGACATGTCATCATCTCAACCCAATCACAAAATCATGTTCCTATGATTTCTATAGGAAGGAGGTAGTGAAAAGACTAAGGGGGAAAATGTTTTAAATGGCTCCGGCCCTTGTCCTCTGCCACCTAAAATCAGTGCTTAGCAACAGCCGGCCAGGAGCTGCCTCATTTCCTGTAGTTGCTCGGTAAAAATAGGAAGTGGGGGAGGAAGTTCACAAGGCAGAAACAAAAGTAATCACTGCCTTGCTTCCTGAACACAAATCACCAAGCAGGGAGGGTATCATTAAAACATCAAAATGGAAAGGCAGGCATGGAGAGCCAAAGCCAGAGGAAAGGAAGTGACACTTCTGGGTCCACCAAGCCCAGTGATTTCTGTACCCAGTGACTGCCCCCAGAGAAAAATATGTGCAAAACTGAACACTAGTCTATTATACAGAAACAGTTCCCAAGGAATTAATACTAAGCATGCTAAAGAAACGTGCAAAACTCCGGAAACATTAAAGTTCTATCAGAGTAAAAAATGTCAATGAAAAAGTTTTAAGGAGGCCAAGATTATTTTTTTTTCTGTTCAAGAAATGACTACTAAAACTGCTGTTAATATAAACAAAAACTTACCAAATAAACAAAAATTCTGACCAATGTTCAAATCTACCATAGTTCAAATGAAGATGTTTCTGTACCCATCCTCCAGCAACACAATCAACCCTGTGAGTAGCGCCTGAATGCTCAGGGCACCCAGAATGCAGAGGGAGGGCCCACAAGGAGCTTCTGGTCTAATGGGGGAACAAACTGTCCCCACATGGTGACATCTGACGGCCTCTTGTCCTGACACTTGCTCTGTAACATCCCCACAATACAGGACATTCCTCTATAATAATAAAGCAAGATGTCCCACTGAGCAAGGAGCCCGATGTGGGTGGGACTCGATCCCAGGACTCTGGGATCATAACCTGAGTCAAAGGCAGATACTTACCCGACGGAGCCACCAGGTATCCCCAAAATAGCACAAGTTGTAAAAAAAAAAAAAAAAAAAAGGCCAAATGTGTTAAACAGTCATACAGATGAAGGGCAATTTTGTTTAAATTGAGGGTATTTTGGGGGGAAAGAGAGAAAGAGAAAGATCAAAGTCTAGTATATTTTTTAAACAGTCTGTACATAAACAAGTAGAAAAGTAAATGAAATATATGGTAATCATCAAACATTCAGTTTCACATCAGGAAAAGTGGTGACCATTTGGGAGGGGGGATCCACTGCTGGTCCTGCTGAGGGCAGGTCTAGCTGTTTGTCAAATTTTCTGATGATAAAGCAACCTGCTGTATTCTAAGACTTGTGTCTTACTTTTCTTATAAACTTAGTTTTCTTATAAAATCAAAAGAGTAACTCAAAACCTGTTGCCTTTAAAACAAAACAAGTATTAGAACTTTTCAAAGAATTTTATTAGAGGAACACTCTGAGGCAAAACACTATAAAAAAAAAAAGAAGCTAAAAGCAGGGGGCGGGTGGCAGTTGGCCCAGCCTTGCCAAGAATATGTTTATCTACACAACACCAAAGGATAAACAGATTTGGCTCTGAAGCTTCTGAAAAAGTTTGCTCAGGTAAAACCAGCTTTTGATGAACTAAAATGGTGTTGGACCATTAGAAGTGTTCACATCCAATAATGAAAATATTCACAGCAACAAACTGTGATGCTGATGGACATTTGGGTATAAATTAAGCAGAATGACTTAAAGTAAATCTTTTTTTTAACTGAAATATAGTCGACTGGGGAAAATCATTTTTTAAAAGTCACAGGCATTGATGTAATTTTTTCAGATCCAAATTGTTAAAACATTCGAAAAAAATCTACATCTATTAAAACTAGTTTATTTTTGTTAGTATGTTACAGCATGAAAAGGCCTTGATCCACTCAGCTGTGTTTGAGCCTAGTTTTAGCCTTCATTACCCAAAAAGGTTTCCAAACATAAAAGCAAGTTGAACTGATGAAAACTAATGTATCCATTAGAAAGTTATTTAAGAAAACTTAATTGTGCTACTCATTCTTAACAGTTTGCACTCTGGCACTTATCCAAAATTAACTTCAAATGGGGAAAAACAAGTATTTATCAAGAGGCTTATATACAAATGGGTAAGTCAAACTGTAATGTATAAATTATTTCCCCTACTATGGAGAGGAATGATATAAACTTTAGCTATATGCACTTCAGATTTGGGACCATTTCCGAAAATTTAAGACACCCTTGAAAAATTTGATCACTGGATAATTACAGCAGCTCCTGCCTCCAGGCTGGGAACGCTGGCTGACTCCAATTCTGCACACCCAACAGGCCTTCCCATCTCTTAGAAAGAACAGCAAGTCAGAGTCAAGGTGAGGGAACCCATTCTTCCCCACAAACATCCCAGCAGGTCAGGTACTGAGCAGTGAGGACATTCAAGAAGTCTCCTCCTCATCCCTCCTCTGTTCCCCAGGCAGGGAAGATAGCCCTGCAGAGCAGGCCGGCAGCCGCTTACTACCGTACTGACGTCTAGTCTCTGCCGCTTCTCCACACCATGAGCCTTCACACAATTTAACACTGTTCCAGGCACTGGGGGAATGGGGGTGAATGAAAATGATACAATTTCTGCTCTCTGGAAGCTTACAACCTTATGGGAGAAAAAGATCATGCTTTTATCTTACAGGTAAGATGCTACAAGTACATGGGGCGCCTGGGTGGTTCAGTCACTTAAGTGTCTGCCTTTGGCTCAGGTCATGATCTCAGGGTCCTTGGATAGAGCCCTACATAGGGCTCCCTGCTCCGCGGGGAGCCTGCTTCTCCCTTTCCCTCTGCCTGCCTGTGCTGGTGCGGGCTCTCTCTCTCTCTGGCAAATAAAAAAATAAAATCTTAGGAGGAAAAATGCTACACAGTACAAAGAGATTTCCTGGAAACAGGCACTGACAAAGTGCAGTAGTTATGGGTATGGGTTTGGAAGTCTGTCTGACCTGGATATGAATCCCAGTTCTCAGTAATTATCAGTTAAGAGAACGGCACTGATTAACTCTACGCCTCTGTTTCTTTCAACTCTGTGCCTCAGTTTCCTCAGTACAGTGGTGTGGCTTAAACCCATAAACCATAGCACTTGGCACACCTTGAGTCTCACTCAGAAACTGGAGCTATCTGCTCTGAAAGAAGCTGGACACTAGTCACAGAAAAGCATGTTATCTTCTAATGAAATACTTCATGCTAGCCTACTATTAGTTGGGGGGGGTGGACAAAATCAAACTCGTCTTCCCCAAAATACCACACAGCTACCAAGTTTTTCAAAAATAATACTTACCTTCCTGCTGCTCTGGCCCCAACTCTCAAGGTCCTGGCAACAAACTAAAAGGAGGGCTGCCCCGCGTCCTCTAGAGGGGAAGGAGGTTATGGCTCCTCCCATTTCCCTGCCTACCACTCCCTCCTCTTCCAGCCCCAAGCTGAAGGAAGACGGCCAGGACAAGGCTCAGGAAGGGATCACCTCACACCACTACAAGGAAAGCGCAAAGCTCCTGTGGCTGCATTCTCTGTGACCTTGAGACCTTGAGAGCCAGGGATGGGACGGGCCTTTGGGAGCTGGGGAGAGCCTGCTCTCCCCTGGCCTCCCCTGCCTAGGCTACCACAGCCTGCGGTCCTCAGGTCTGGGAGTGGAGTCTGGGAACCCAGCCAGCTTCCCTCTGCCTCTATTCTCAGGCATACGCACCACCTCTGGGACTTGGGGGTGGGGTGGGGAAAGACTCAGGTAGTCCCATGTTCCCCATCATAAATACCATCTGACTGGCACCTAATCATCAAATTATTTCTTTTTTTTTTTTTTTTTAAGATTTTATTTATTTATTTGACAGAGAGGAACACAGCGAGAGAGGGAACACAAGCAGGGGGAGTGAGAGAGGGAGAAGCAGGCCTCCTGTCGAGCAGGGAGCCTGATGTGGGGCTCGATCCCAGGTCTCCGGGATCATGACTTGAGCCGAAGGCAGTCGCTTAACTAACTGAGCCACCCAGGCGCCCGATCAAATTATTTCTAATAAGAAGATGAGATTTTTTTCCCCCAGGTAATCTCTAGCTCTAATTCTGCACTCAAAAACTAACCCATTAAGATTCTTTACAACTACCAATTTGAAAAAAGCACAGATTGGACAGCGACCCAGATGCAAGGAACATGGTCAAAAACAATTTAAAAAAAAACAAAAAGAGTGCTACCATCTAGGAATGAATCCTAGAAACAGACTCAGTAAATGTGGAGGCCGGCATCAGGGCCACTCACTGGCAAGGAGCGTCTGCAAGCACCTACCTGGAAATAATCCACATTTGCTGCATTAAGGGATTCATTAAGGAAATTACACAGGGATGCCTCCTGGCCATTTCAAAGATCAAGGTCCAGCTACCACATCTTCTCATCAAGCCTCAGATGTCATTTATATATCACATCATTATTTTATATAGGCTAAGAAAAACTCTGCCATATAACAATGACCTGTCATCACACGCTATATCCCAATTTCAGGCTTCCTTCGGGCTCTTTCCTGGCTTATTTCTCTGTCTGTCTGGGACACGCATCACCCTTGGAACAAGTCCCTGGGTGCCCTTTTCTCCCCTTTCACTTTTTCTAGAAGTTACTCACATTTAAGATTCAGTGTTTGGATGAAACCATTCTGGGCCCTTCAGTCCCCACGGAGCCTTCCTGAGCTCCTGCAGCCCCTGCTGCCGCTTCGTATGCCCTCCCCTCCCACAGGAATTGCAACTGGCTGGTCCCCTCTCACATGCACTGTGGTGCTCAGCACCCAGCCATAATGACACCACCAGTCCAGAACTGGTTTCAGGACTTCAGAAATATTAAGTCATTAACACCTTGCTGTAACTCCAGGGGGGGAGCTTGCCCCCATTTCCAGACAGGGTAAAATGAGGTAGACAGGTTGTGTGACTTAGAAATGAATGACCAGTAAGTGGCAGAGACAGAAACCAAATCCAAGCAGTCTGGATAAAGTCTTTGTTCTTAACATCTGTGCTTCATTCCCTCTCTAAATGACTGCTACGTACATGGCAAACACTTAACATTTTGTTTTTATTAACTTTGAATTGAAAATATAATACACACAAGGCGAAAAGAAAATCGTCCTGTACAAAAGAGTATGCAAGGCAAAGCCAAATCAGTCTAACAGTCTAGATTTCTGGGGCCTCACCCCAAAGGCAACCACTGCTTTTCTACCATTCCAGAAATGTTTTTCTACACTTAGAAACCTATTTCATGTGTATCTCTCTTTCCCCTTTGTTTTTTACACAAATGGGCCCATATACACATTGTTCTGCATCTTACCTGTTTCACTGATTGATCTTTCTCTGAGCTTGATGCATATCTGCTCCTATATAGTTTATTCAATTCTAAGACACACATATTTTTACATTTTAACCCAAGATGGTTCCATAAAGCCAGAGGATCTTGGTGGGCTTGGACTTCACCAGGAAATAGGAGTCACAAAGGCTTTTAAATGTACAAAAGAGGGAGGCCTAGGGGCGCCTGGGTGGCTCAGTTGGTTGGGCGACTGCCTTTGGCTCGGGTCATGATCCCGGAGACCCGGGATCGAGCCCCACATCGGGCTCCCTGCTCGGCGGGAGGCCTGCTTCTCCCTCTCTCGCTCCCCCTGCTTGTGTTCCCTCTCTGGCTGTGTTTCTCTTTGTCAAATAAATAAATAAAATCTTAAAAAAAAAAAAAAAAAAGAGGGAGGCCTGAGTGGCTCAGTTGTTTAAGTATCTGCCTTTGGCTGAGGTCATGATCTCAGAGTCCTGGGATCAAGTGCCAGATTGGGTCTTTGCTTAGCAGGGAGCCTGCTTCTCCCTCTGCCTGCTGCTCCCCCTGCTTGTGCGTTCGCTCGCGCTCTCTCCGACTAATAAAAAAACACTTTGGAAAAAGAAATTTTAAAAATGTACAAAAGATATTAAGTGTTAACCTTGCAACAGTGTGCAGGCTGAATCACCAGGCAGAGAGAACTACCAGCTGACACTGGACACGTCACTTCTCCTGTAATGTAAGCACCTACATCACAGGGTTGTTGTGAAGACAAAACAAGGTGATATACATAAAACCCTTGGCACCAAACCTGGCTAGCACAGTGAATGGAAGGGACTAACGTCACACCTGATACCTTGTTAGTGCCCAATAAGTTACATATTGTCATTAATAATTTCTTCAAGAGCTGGCCCCGCTCTCCTCTCCAATCTCATTTCCCTCCACTTCCATATTCATACCTGTCCACCTTTTACCCTAGAACTCCTTCAGCTCACATATCTCCAGCTTGCTCACCTACTCCTCTGTACCTGTCACGGCCTCTCCCTGTACTGTGGGGCTGTACTAATGTTCTCCCAGCATACTCAGCTTAAGCCTGTCCTTCTTCAGGAAGGAAGATCCCTGACAACAGCTGCTGGATTCTCTGGATGAGTGGTCCGGGCAGAGTGTATCTGTCATGACTTCCCCTCTGGTTCTCAGCTTAGTCAAACGCACCCAGGAGCAAGCAGGTCCAGCGCAACTGAGTCAGGCTACCTAAACTCAAAGATGACTATGTACTAACCAGAAGACCAGTTACTAAGTTTATAAATGCTGATGAGGGCTAATATTTACTGAGCACTCAGCAGGTGCCAGGCAGCAAAGAGGAAGGTACTACCATTCTCCCCATTCTCCAGTGGGGCAAACAAAGAGATGAGCCAACACCCCAAGATGAGGATCTGATCTGAGTGGTTTGGATACAAAGCTTGCAACCACTCACATTCTCTCCTTGGCAGGAAATCTCCATGTGAAGCCACATTCTTTTTTTTTTTTTTTTTTTTTTTTTAAGATTTTATTTATTTATTTGACAGAGAGAAACACAGCTAGAGAGGGAACACAAGCAGAGGGACTGAGAGAGGGAGAAGCAGGCTTCCCGCTGAGCAGGAATCCTGATGTGGGACTTGATCCCGGGTCTCCAGGATCATGACCTGAGCCGAAAGCAGCCGCTTAACCAACTGAGCCACCCAGGCGCCCCGTGAAGCCACATTCTAATCAGAAGGTATTGGGAGCAAGGAAGCAAAACAAGGGAAAGATTCTCCTGGCTAGAGGCATCAACAGAGATGCACCTATCTGTTTGGTGGAATAGGGGTTCACTGGAGGACTGCATGCAGCTACACAAAACAGTGCTACAGAGTGCTACACACATTATCATCCAATTCCTCTCTTGGACTCGTCACCCCAATTTCTACAGATAGCATCCCAACCCTCTCCTAGAAATCCAGTCTTTTGGGCGCACCTGGGTGGCTCAGTTGGTTAAACGACTGCCTTCAGCTCAGGCCATGATCCTGGACACCCGGGATAGAGCCCCACATCAGGCTTTCTGCTCGGCAGGAAGCCTGTTTCTCTCTCTCAGTCCCTCTGCTTGTGTTCCCTCTCTAGCTGTGTTTCTCCCTGTCAAATAAATAAATAAAATCTTTAAAAAAAGAGAGAGAGAGAAATGCAGTCTTTTTTCTGAGGATACAAAATTAAGCTTAAGCATTCTGGCTATGAACACATTCCAATCATGCCTTCTTGAGGTTACAGCCGGGTCATTTTGGTTGAACTTAAAAGTTTTCCCTGAAATTCTCCAAATGACACTTAAAAAATGTCTCTTGGTTTGTATCTTTTCTATAGACAGCACTTTTATTCTCATTTCATTCTCAGATGATCACTGATTCATTCAACAAATACTTGATTATTCCCAGAACACTGTGTTCTAGCTCCTGGAGAAGTGAACAGGCAAGATCTCTGAAACCTGGGGGAGCTTATTATGTGTCCCCCACTTGTAGGCACTTCTATGATACTTTAAGGCAATTGCTCTTTTGGCCTTTCATCTCTGTATTTTAATTTTCCACTACAGTAACTAGCCCATACTGTAAGTATGCCATAAATGTGAGTTAACTAAATTAATGAATAAAATCACTGGGTCTCATCTTTCTTATCCGGGGTGGGACCAGATTATGTCTGAAGTCCCTAAGAGCAAAAATACAAAGTATAAATCAAGTTGTAGGGACAGAAAGCAAATGGCAAACACAGCCCAAATCAAGAAAAAGGAGATGGGATAGGTACTTACATTTATGAAGGACAGGCCACCTTGGCAAGCAAAGAAGGGTTGCCTTGACTAGAGAAAATACAGCCTTGAAAACATGACCAGGGGTCAGCTGGAGATAAAGAAATGACCTGCAGCAAAGTCTGAGTTGGGGTCACTGCATGGACACAGGAGTGAGGGGGTGAAGCGATTCTCTGCCTGGAACTCATATACTGGATGAGTGTGAAGGAGCATGTTTTTTGGGAAAAGAGGTAGAGGCACAAAGCTAGGTGTTGGAAAATGCTCACAGGCAGACATGGAAAGAGAAATAACAAACTCAAGTGAAAACGCACAGTCACAAAGTTAAGAAAATGACCACAATAGCTCCAACTCAAGAAGGCCAACCAAAAGGAGACTGACAACAGCAAGAAAATCTGGCTCACCATGCCAAGTACTTATGGTCAAGGTCAAGAGAAATGAGTAACCAGCAGCCACTGCATCTATCAATTGGGCCCCAAGAGCAGTTTCAGTAGAGAGAAAGACATTTGAAGCAGAACCCCAAGTTCAGGCTCTCTGTGCACTTGTACTAAAAGAAAAAGGCATCCCTTTTTTTCTGTAACTTCAAAGTAGAGCAATTCTTTTTCAAACCAACATTCCTTGTCCACCTAGGAAGGTCATCATTCTCCACAAAGGACAACGTCTCAAGAGGGAAAGAGAGTGGACACCCAGACCACGTGATGCCCCAGCCTACTAGCTCTTAGATACAATTATTTTCCTACAGACTTGGAAGACCCACTTGACATAAAACTTCTGGTGTATTAGGCTCCAGGATTGAAACAGAATAAACATTTAGTAAGATTTCAGCAGAATCATGTGCAACTTGCTTAAAAAAAATTTTTTTAAAGGATGCTAAAAACATGCTGTCTTCAAAAATCCAGAGATAATTTTAGATTGAAAAAATCTAGGCTTGCCAAGGGAATCTGAGAGCTTTTCTATCTTGGTCTCCAATGCTAACCTACGTATTTGTGTGCAAAAATAGAGGAAGATTAGAATCTCAAATGCCAGACTGAAAAGTTGCCACAACAAACCTGAACTCTTCATATGGAGTTTGTTACCTTGTCAGCAAAAAGCAAATGATACAATAAACTTTTCACTTTAAAAGATAAAAAGAAAAAAAAAAAGCCTTAAATGCAATTTATTTCCTAGACTCATAAAGAAAAATTAAGAAAAAAGATAGTGTGCATGAAATTTAAGAACAGCATACACAAAATCTAAATATCAATTTTGAGAGTAGTCCCTTATAAACACATACTGAGAACTTCAGATCTAAAATATGACAAAAACAGCAGTCATAGCTTATTTAAGAAAACTGGGTCAACTAACCATTTGGAAAATATTTTATACCTTACTCCGAGACGAAATTTTAAGTAGAAATTTTTAAGCTGAAAGTTAAAAAAAAAAAAAAAAAAAAAAAAAAAAAAAAAAAAAAAAAAAAAAAAAAAAAAAAAAAAAAAAGCGCCATGAAATGCGGAGCAAAAATGAACGGAACTTTTAGTAACACCAGGATGGAGAAGAATTTTCCAAACATCTCAACAAAGGAAACAAATATATAACTTATTTTTTTAAATGAATGTTACCTTTGACATCATTCGTAAATTTATCCTATTTTATCCTAGAACAATGAGAATTATCTTGTGACGAACTGGAAATAATCTACGTGCTCATCTGCAGGGTTTGGTTACATGATGGCCTACAATGGTAAGTATGAAGTCCTTACAAGTGATAATACAAGTGAAATAGATTATTTATTGGTATTAACGAAATGTTAGCAATGACTGTCACTGAGTAGTGGGTGGGCAGATGACTGTCATTTGAAAAAGTATTGTCACAATACTTTTTGCGTTGTCTCGAATGTGAGAATGAATTGCTTTTTTAATGGTGTGAAGGGGGAGGGAACAAGCTACTTTCAAACTGGGGGCCCCCAACCCGTGTATTCATCTGGCAAATTTCGTGAAGGGTACAAATTCTTATCGTGCCAACCAGGCAGGCTTCTTTCCTCGCACCGCCGGAGCAGGAAGACACACCCCTGAGCCTGCACTCTCCCCACAGGCGTGGGTCCTTCATCCCCGGCCCCGGGCCCGCTGGGTACCGGCAGAACCTCCCCGGCCCGACTGCGCCAGCAGGATCCGCAGGGCCGGAAAATCGTGTTCCTCGGCGGCCCCGCACCGCGGGGAGGGTGCGCGCAGCCGGCCCGGCAGCCGCGGGGCGGCGTGAGGGCCGCGTCCCCAGCCAGTCCCGGCGGACCCCGGCCGCCCACAGGCCGCCGTGCCTCCGCGGACTGCTCCGCCGGCTTCCGGGAGCGGGTGCCGGCACCAGCGCGACCTCCCCGGCCCCGGCGGCCCGAGGGAGCGCCCCCCCCCCGCCCCTCCCGTCCCGCGTCTGCGGAGTCTCCCGGCGCCCCCGGTCCCGGGCACGAGCCGGGAGGCCCCTCCGGGCTTCCGTCCGCCCGGCCAGCGCCCCCACAGCCCGGTGTCCTCCACAGCGGACGGGCAAGAGGCGGGAGCTCACAGCCCCGCGCCCCGCGGCCCCGAGCGGAGCGGCGCCCCGCGAGCTCGTCCAGTCGCCAGCCCCGGTCGCAGCCCATCGGCCACCCCCCAGCCCGCCCGCCTGCGCCAGGGAGCGCCCGCTCGCGCCCGCTCCTCACCTGCGACGCGCCCCGGCCCCCAGCGCACCGCCCGAACCGGCTGTGTACACCGGAAGTGACGTCTTCAGGCCGGCCCCGCCCCCGCCCCGGGCGGACGCCGGAGTGGCTGCGGACCAAGGGGCTCGAAGCCGACCCCCCTTTCGCGAGTCGGGAGGGGGCGGCCCTGAGCTTCCTACCCCCGGCGCCACGGATCCCCCTGTGGGACTGCGTTAGGAAGGCGGCTGAAGACCGGCGGCCAGAGCCCGCAGGGCCATCCCGATCCTCCTCTATGGCTTGGCCCCTGAGCGGCAGGGGTTAGTTGTGTCCTCCAGTGTTTATTATTGAAATAGAATACTAAATACTGAGTGCTTACTGGATGCCGGGTCCTGACCGGCAGTGCAGGGACCGGGTCATGAATGCCCTCACCCTCATGGGTTTATTCTCTAGTGGAAACACAATAAAAGTGTCACAAATACACATGATGAGATAATGCCAATTGTGAGAAGTGGTAGGAGGGGAAAGTGGAAGAGGGAGGAGGAGAAGAGTCCCCTGACCTAGTGAAGGAGGGTGATCAGGGAATTCTTCGCGCAGGAAATAGAGCAGGAGTTGAGGTCTTAAAGGAAAAAAGGAACAAAACAACTTGGAGAAGCAGAGAGGAAAGCCCGGTTAGACAGAAGAAACAGCAGATGTCTTCAATAGCTTTGTGTTCCAGAAACAGGGTAGTAAGATCTTGCCTGAGAGCAATGGGGGAACTAGTTAAGTTTTAAGCAAGGGGTGATTTTACCATACCTGTGGGCTACAGCTGCAGGGAAGGACTAGAGAGGGGGAGGCAAGAGTGGATGTAGATTTCTTTACCCATGTTCACAGCAGCATTATAACAGTCAAGAAGGTGGAAGCAACCCAGATGTCCACTAATGGACGAGTAGATAAAGAAAAGGTGGTCTATCCATGCAACGGAATATTATTCAGCCTTAAAAAGGAAGGGAGGGGCGCCTGGGTGGCTCAGTTGGTTAAGCAACTGCCTTCGGCTCAGATCATGATCCCGGAGACCTGGAATGGAGCCCCGCATGGAGCTGCCTGCTGGGCAGGAAGCCTGCTTCTCCCTCTCTCACTCCCCTTACTTGTGTTCCCTCTCTCGCTGTGTTTCTCTCTGTCACATAAATAAATAAAATCTTAAAAAAAAAAAACAACTATACACTTAAAACAGTTGAAGTGGCAAATTGCATGTATATTTTAGATAAATACATAGATAGACATCAGGAGGCTATTTTGATGGTCCAAGCAAAAAAAGATTCTCATTTAGACCAGGGCTTTCAAGATTTTGTCATTGTTGTTCTTGAACTTCTATTAGAAAACAAGTTTGAATATCACCTAGATTTTATTAGTAAATGACACACAAGCATGCCTCATTTTAATATGCTTCCTTTTATTGCAATTTGCAGCAAGAGCGTTTTTTTACAAATGAAAGGTTTGTGGTGAGCAAGTCTTTTGGTGCCATTTTTCCAACAGCATTAGCTTGCTTTGTGTCTCTGTGCTCATGTTGGTCATTATCCCAATATTTCAAACTTTTTCATTATTATTTTACTTGTTATGGTTATCCATGATCACTGATTATGACTCAAAGAAAACTCAGATGATGGTTAGCACTTTTCAGCAATAAAATTTGGGCTGGTTTTCTTGTTTGTGTTTTTTGAGGGAGAGAGAGTGAGCAGGAGGGGAGGGGCAGAGGGAGAAGGAGAGAGGGAGCATCTCAGGTAGTCTCCATGCCCACAACCTGAAATCATGATGTGAGCCGAAATCAAGAATTAGACTTAATTGACTGAGCCACCCAGGAACCCCAGCAATAAAGTATTTTTTAACTAAGGCATATAAATTTTTTCTTAGGCATAATGCTATTACACACTTAATAGACTGTAGTCTTGTGTAAACATAACTTTTATATGCACTGGAACAAACAAAAAATTCATCTGACTCACTTTATTACAATATTTAGCTTTATTATGGTGGTCTGGGACCAAATCTGGAATATGTCCAGGTATACCCATAGAGCCACTAGACTACTCATATTCTATTTACATTATGAAACAGAGATAAATAATTTTTAAAAACTACAAAAAAAATCTATATAGAAGTTCTACCATTTTCTTCCTGTACTCTACTAGATTGCTTTCTTACATTAGTGGGTATGTGAACCTTACTTGGAAAGACACTCACAGACTATTGTCATGACAGTAGGGAGTAAAAGCAGATGCAAGTCAGTGACGAAATGGATATGGAGGGTCAGGAAGAGAAGGGAATCCTGGATTTCTCGAGTCTCTGGGATGAACCATTGTGGTGGCGATACTGAATGCCAGGAAGTTCCTGAAGACCACATTTAGAAAGGTGGAAGATAGAAAGAAGGACTTGTGTTCCGCTGTGAACATGATATCAAGGAGGATGCCCCAAGGAGGCAACTGGGGATGAAATTCTGGAGCTTAGGAGAATGCAAGAGATGTCACTGGAGAGGAGGTGGTCATCGAAGCTGTGGGGAGGAGCTGAAGGTGAGTTTAGATTGAGGGGAGGCTTTTTAGTGATTTAGTTTTGTTTCATTTTAAGAAAGCTCTCTGCCCAGTGTGGGGCTTGAACTCACGACCCTGAGATCAAGTCTTATGCTCCACCAGCTGAGCCAGGCAGGTATCCATTTGGAGACTGTTTTTTGTTTTGTTTTGTTTTGTTTTTTTGTTTTTAAGTGGAAGAAATGTAAACACATTTCAATGTCAGAGAGGAGGATCCAGTTAACGGAAAGAGGCTGAGTATACAGTAGAGACATATGGTCATTTTGTGAGGTTCTGAAAAGACTTGAGGGGGTCTAAGATGATTTGCAGCAGGGGCATCTGGGTGCCTCAGTCGGTTGAGCATCTGACTCTTGGTTTTGGCTGGGATCATGATCTCAGGGTTGTGGGTTCAGACCCCCATCAGGCTCTAAGCTGCTGGGCATAGAGATTCTCTCTCTCCCTCTGCCCCTCCCGTTCTCTCTCTCTCTCTCTCTCTCTCTCTCTCTCCCCCTCCCTCCCTCCCTCCCTCCCTCCCTCCCTCTCAAAAATTGCTTTGAAGCAAAGAGAGAGGGGAGCTTGGGGATGGAGGAATAAGAAGGTCTGAAAGCAGAAGGGTGAGTAGAAGGAGAAATATGGTAAAATTTACAACTTGCATGGAGAATCTATTTCAGGTTGACAGTTATTAATTCAGAGTAGAGCCCTCTTTCTTAGGAAGTGACTTCTGCCAGCAGACTTCAGGTCAAAGTGAAGAAGGTGGAGCGAAGATTCACCAGGCAGTTGAATACAGAGAGTGAGGCAAGAGGGTTACTGATGTGTTGGCCTGTGGAACCCAAGCTAGAGGAGGGATGTGAGGCAGGAGAAGGGAGCTGGGTTGGAGGAAGTGTCTTTGGGTGCTGGGGTCATCTTACCTGTGGAGGCTTTAGAGAAGGGACCAGGGATGATGGCTGACTTTTTTGTGGGCTGAGTGTGGTTCCTACAGTCTTGAGACAAGCTGGCCTACTATGTGGAGGTCCTCCTAGCTCCGAGGACAGGCGCCACAGGCCTCCAGTGGCTATGTAGGGAGGCACATACTAAACATTGGGTGGGACTTCAGAGAGGCTCCCTCTGCACATGGCAGGTTCTGATTCATACGAGTAGCCACTGGGCCTCACTTCACTCCAAACCTCATGGTCCCAGACTGATGTGCTGGAAACTCCTCGAGCCTTCCACCATCTGGACCCCTTCTGTAGACTTCCAGCCAAGGTTCTAGAAACCCATTCCGCCATGCACACCATTCCTCTTTTTTCTTTTCCTTGTTTTCTTTTCATTGAAGTATAATTAGCGTACAGTGTTATAGTAGTTTGGGGTCATATGTGCAGTACTTATTTGGGCTCGGTGTGAACCCTGTCAGTATTGGGGCCCTTCTGGGGACATCTGTGGTGCTCTGAGCACCAGCCATCTTGGACTTCTCAAGCTTCCCTGAGGATATCTTGTGTCGTATTCATATCAAGTCAGCTTTGCTCCAGCTGTCACACCTACCTCCTAGAGGTTTGAGCGATTTGTTTTCCTTCCTCAAATCCACGTACCTCTGGAAAAGGAGGAGGAAAAACATCCATTGCCCACCACACAGGCCTGAGACATTGGTCATGTCATGTCACCTCTTCATTCCAAGCTCCCTTGCACAGGAGTGCCAAGAAAAGAGGATGGAGCACACAGGGTCTAGAGTGGAGACCAGGCTGTCCTGGAGCCCCCATATCTTCAGGGACGGAAGCTAGGATCCTCCAGCTTTGCAGAGAGGTCTGTGATTGGAGCCTTAAAGTGCACATACGGGCAGGACGGCCGCATAGAGACCACCAGACCAGCATCTCAATTTGCCACATAGGAGGCCAAGAAGGCCCAGGCCGGGAGCAGGGTCTCTCTCTGAATCCACCTGACCCCTGTGCATCTAGTTTGAGGCACAGTTGGTGGGAACCAAAGCCCGTGGGAGGGAGGAGAGCCTCCGAGGTCATCACCGTGGGAAGTGAGAACGAAATTTCAGGAGTTCCTCAGTGACAGAACAGCTCTGTGTTAGGGAGTTGGGCCAGAGTGCATCTTGACCTTGGGATGAGATGCCTCTTTGAGGGGGGGGAAAAAAAAGCAGATCCACATTCCTAACGTGAAAGGCTACCGAATACAGACATCCACACCGAGGGGCCTGGGAGGAATGAGAGAACTAATTTTCTTAAGCAGCCACAGTTATTACTGTTGGCTTGAGCATTCTTCGTGGCGGGGTTTTCCCGTGTTAGTTTTAGCGGGAATGTCTGAAAGAAGAGCCTTCAGGGAAGGGGTTATCCCAGCCAAGTTTGGGGGATGGGACAGGGGGCAGTGGGGTTGTTTTGGAGAGAGTGCCTTTTCTCCTCTAGCTTACTGGTCTCCCCCAGGCAGAGTGTGAAAGCTGCAGTACGGACTGAGAGCCCCAGGGAGGGTAAATGCATTCCAGAATCCACAGGATTGGGGAGCAAGGCTGGAGAGGGCTGGCCAGACGTTCTGGACACAGAGCAACTGGCTGTCTGCTGGGCATGGAGAGAGGCGGGGCGAGGCCAGTCTGGTCTAGTTCGAGTAGCGTGGCCCAAGCAGGAAAGGGGGTGAGGGTGGCGTGAGTCATGTGCTGAAGGGGAAATGTCTCCAGATTGCCCCCCCGAGGAAGTCACACTTCTCACCCCTCCCTTTCCCCTGTGTGTAAGCATCTGAGCATCCTGTTGTCCTTCCTTGACTGGCTGGAAATGGTGGTGCTGTGGCCAAGAGGCCCTTGCTGGGCACAGCCATCTGCTTCTGCCCGCCCATACCTCTAAGATCCCAGGTTGCTTTTCATTGTTGGAGAGCTGGGGCCGGCCAGGGTCCTGGGGGAGTCCTGATGGGGGTTGGGGGGCTGGACCCCAGGAATCCAGGCCCTTTCCCCTGCAGCCAGGACAGGAGGCCTGGTCCCATCTTAGGGAACATGCAAGATACGGGCAGGGCGAGCTGCTGGGGGCTCCCTGTGGCTCTTTGGGGTGGGTGAAACAGAGATGTCTGGGTTATGTGGAGGGGTGGGAGGGGGAGCTGCTGTATAGAGTAGGGACCACCCTGGAGCTTATACCCATCACAGTGATCAGCTGTGAAAGTCTCACAGTGGAGAGGGCTTTAGTCCAGGCCCCACAGACTTCTAGGGGGTGCAAGGGCAGGAAAGGATAGTGTGTTGGGGAGGGAACCAGGCAAGGTTCTGGTACTGGTGAAGCCTGTAGGTGCTACGGCCTTTGAGTCAACTATCCTGAAAGCCAGGGGCAGCTCCATTTCATTCCAGAGCTGACAGAGCCAAGGCTCTACTCTCCTAGGTTCCAGTATGTGGACCCGGCCACGGGCGCTGCCCTCTCTCAGAAGGTCTCTGCTGTGGTCTGGTCCTGCAAGACGGGTCTCCCAAGAACCGCGAGAGAAAGGTTGCAGAGTCGATTCCATGGCCTTCTGGGAAGTTCGGCCTTGAACACTTGCTGGAGTTCTGAACAATTAAATTTATGAAAATCCTCCTCAGATGTGTACACTCATCAAGGGCCACGATGGAGGGCCTGAGAGACCTTCTCAAATCCATCTGGTTGAAGAAAGCAGAACTCTGTCCCCTTTGCCGAGTGTGGGAGACTTTCTTTTGGTTATCAAAACGTAGTAACCCCAACTCCTGGTCACGGAAACAAGAGGGGATTTATTGGCCCTAACAAAAAGGGCACTGTGGCCACTAGAATAGCGGTTCTTGGCAGGCGTTCTGACGTCCGCGAGTAACTCAGACTGCTACCCTGCTGCTTGTGGGCTCCCTCGGACATAGCGGACAGCAGCGCCTTGGGAGCTGGGGCTTTGTTTCTGCAATGCACCGTGCCGGGGTCCTCCAACCTGACAACTCTGACATTCCTGTGAGGCTCCACCTGGAGACCTCTACATGTGGCTGCCCCTAGTTACAGTTCAGTTAGGGCATTTCGAGTGGGTCATCAGTCGCTAGCAAGCGGGGGCACTGAACTGCCACTGGTTGAATTTCTAGTGGTGATGGTGATTTGTGAGACCTTGGCAACTGGCCACAAGCCCAGACTCCCTTCCACAGAGATGTGCGATGATGTAGGTGCTGGAGGGCAGGGGCCCGTAAGCATCAGACAGCCGGAGGCTTCCCGCATGCAATTTGGACGAGCAGGTGTTTCAGCCACCAGGTTAGAAAGCACTGGGGGTTTGAGCGATGGGAGGCAAAAGAGGGCTTCTAACCCCACCGCCACCCCCACTCACTCCATGGGGGAGAGATGGGCTCAGGTCCCAGACCTCCAGGCTTCTCACTGCCGGGCAATGTTGCACCTAACCTTAACCCTAACCGGCCCAGCTGCCAAGTACTCATGCCTTCCATTTAGAGGCAAAGCTGGGCAGAACCAAATCACATTTTTAAGCCAAGTTATTAGAAATATTAGTGGGGGGCGCCTGGGTGGCTCAGTCGGTTGAGCGACTGCCTTCGGCTTGGGTCATGATCCTGGAGACCCGGGATCGAGCCCCGCATCAGGCTCCCTGCTCGGCGGGAAGCCTGCTTCTCCCTCTCTCACTCCCCCTGCTTGTGTTCCCTCTCTCGCTGTGTTTCTGTCAAATAAATAAAATCTTTAAAAAAATATATATATATATATGGAAAAACCCTGGAAGTAAAACACCCCCTCACACAAAGCCTATCAGATCACTGAAAAGGAATGAGATTACTGGTGGTCTCAGAAAACTGGCAACTCAAGCTGACTCCACATCTGCCCAGGTGTGGCCATAGGCAAATCCAAGAGAACCCCGAGTCCAGAAGCTGTCACAAGTTTGGCCCCTTCCCAGAACCAGCCTCTGGTGGTGGGTCTCTTGAAGTCATGACCTCATGGGCCTCCTCCAGGAAGCCTGCTCTGAAAACCCCCACTGTACACTTTCCCTGTTATAGTCTTTATCCCACAAAACTCTAAGTTTTCCCCTGTCAGGACTGTGAGCTTAAGACAATGTTCTTCTCATACTCAGCTCCCTCTCCAGCACTGGGTTCTGTACACAGCAAACAGCAAGCACTCACAAAGTGGCTTCTTCATTTAGTCCACACGTTTCTGAGCACCTACTATGGGCCAGGCACTGTGCCAGGTACTAGGGTTGGAGTGGTGAGTAAGACAAAAGTGATCCTGCCACTCATTTGAGGGGGAAGACAGGGTTGAACAAGCAAAGACCACAAAGACAGAACACAAACACGCAAGCGCAATGAGAACGTGTTGCAGCAGAGAAAAAAAAATGCTGGAAGACGTGCAGGAGAGCTTTCCACATTCCAGAAGGTCCCGGAAGGCATCCCTGAAAATGTAATGTTTAAACCGGCATTCGAAGAATGAGAAGCAATTACGGCTGACCCTTGA
This sequence comes from Spilogale gracilis, assembly GCA_004023965.1. Taxonomy (NCBI): domain Eukaryota; kingdom Metazoa; phylum Chordata; class Mammalia; order Carnivora; family Mephitidae; genus Spilogale; species Spilogale gracilis. The sequence goes on from PITA01000875.1 coordinate 138,150, forward strand.
ACAGCATAGGTTTAAATGCATGGGCCTGCTTACAGGTGACATTTTTTACAACACAGTTCTGGATTTTCTCTTATGATTTTTTCTTTCTTTTCTTTTCTTTCCTTTTCTTTTCTTTTCTTTTTTTTAAAGATTTTATTTATTTATTTGACAGAGAGAAATACAGCTAGAGAGGTAACACAAGCAGGGGGAATGAAAGAGGGAGAAGCAGGCCTCCTGTCGAGTAGGGAGCTCGATGCTGGGACTGGATCCCGAGACTCTGGAGTCATGACCTGAGCTGAAGGCAGATGCTTAACGACTGAGCCACCCTGGTGCCCCTCTCTTATGATTTTCTCTCTTCTTCTTCTTCTTTTTTTTTTTTATATGAAGGCCTTTTTGTGAAAGACACTTCATTTTTTTAAGATTTTATTTATTTATTTGACAGAGAGAGAGAGATTACAAGTAGGCAAAGAGGCAGGCAGAGAGAGCAGAGGAAGCAGGCTCCCTGCTGAGCAGAGAGCCCGACGTGGGCCTCGATCCCAGGACCCTGAGATCATGACCTGAGCCGAAGGCAGAGGCTTTAACCCACTGAGCCACCCAGGCACCCGACATTTCATTTTTTAAAAAGATTTTATTTATTTATTTGAGAGAGTGATAGCATGAGAGGAGAGAAGGTCAGAAGGAGAAGCAGATTCCCCGTGGAGCTGGAAGCCCGATGTGGGACTCCATCCCGGAACTCTGAGATCATGACCTGAGCTGAAGGCAGTTGCCTAACCAACTGAGCCACCCAGGCGCCCTCTTACGATTTTCTTAATGACATTCTTTTCTCTAGCTGTAGTGTAAGAATACAGCATATAATACATATAACATACAAACTATGTGTTAATCAACTTTTATTAGTAGTCCTTTTAAGGTCAACAGTTGGCTATTAAGTTTTGGGGGAGTCAAAAGTTACACGTGGATTTTTTTCTGTGTGTGGGGGGGTCAGCACTCTAAACCTCTGCGATGTTCAAGGGTCAACTGTAGTTGGGGAAGACCTCCAAGTGAAAGGAACTGCCTGTACAAGGGCCCTGAAGCAAGGAATGTGGCGCATTTTAGGAACCCAGGGAGGGCTGAGGGAATTCCCCAGGGACTAGATCATACAAGACAGGCTGGGCAGGATGGCTCTTTTTTTTTTTTTTTTTTTTAAAGATTTTATTTATTTATTTGACAGAAAGAAACACAGCGAGAGAGGGAACACAAGCAGTGGGACTGAGAGGGAGAAGCAGGCTTCCCGCCAAGCAGGGAGCCCGATGTGGGACTTGATCCCGGGTCTCCAGGATCATGACCTGAGCTGAAAGTAGTCGCCCAACCAACTGAGCTACCCAGGCGCCCCAGGATGGCTCTTTCTTAAGAGAAACAGGAAGTCACTGGAGTTTGATGCAAAAATTTTTTCCATAGCACTAGTGGGGGGAGGGGAGAAGGGTGGGGTAGAGGCAGAGGTGAAGGGAGTTAGCAAGGCTCTTGGGCCTGTGTGTTGTATCAAAGGGCCAGAGCAATGGAGAGAATCCAAGGTCCTCTCCCATGCATCTTTTATACTGATGTTCAATTTACATCAAGTACACAAATCTTAAGGGCACAGTTTAAATTTCCACCCACATATACATACGGTACCTCTCATCCTAGTCAAGATATAATACTTTAGCAGGCCCTGCCTTCTCCAAAGATAACTGCTACTTCATCTCTATCATTATATATTAGTTTTGCCTGTTTTGAGTTTCCTGTCCATGAAATCAGGTAGTATGTACTCTGTGCCTGGCTTCTTTCACTCATCATGTTGCCTGGGAGATTCATTTATGTTGTGTAGAACAAATTTTAATTTTTTCCCACTCTTTTCCATTGATGAACATACCACTACTCATTCTATCGTTGTTGAACATTTGAGTTACTCCAGTTTTGGCTATTGTGATTACTATGAACAATCCTGTCCATCTTTTGGTGGGCATAAGCCAATCACTGCTATTGGGTACAGACCCAACAGTGAAACTGCCAGAGCAAAACTACATATATAAGGGACGCCCGGGTGGCTCAGTCAGTTAAGCAGCCTTCAGCTCAGGTCATGATCCCAGGGTCCCGGCATAGAGTTCCACATCGAGTCCTGCATTAGGCTCCTTGCTCTGCAGGGAGCCTGCTTCTCCCTCTGCCTGCTGCTTCCCCTGCTTGTGTGGTCTTTCTCTCTGACAAGTAAATAAATAAAATATTACCAACCCCCCCCAAACCCCCAAAACTACTTATATATTTAGCTTTAGTAGACACTACCCATTAGTTTTCCAAAGTGGTTGTGCCAATTTACACTGCCGCCCTCAAAGTGTGTCTTTGATGACTCCCCAGCTCTTCCCGGACACTTGACATTCCGGTGTTCAAAAGAGTCTGTCATTTTTGTGGGGGTAGAATGGTATCCCGCTGTGTTTGCATTTGCATTTCTTTGATGACAAAATGTCAAGAGTGTTTTCTTTTTCTTTCTTTCTTTCTTTCTTTCTTTCTTTCTTTCTTTCTTTCTTTCTTTCTTTCTTTCTTTCTTTTCTTTCTTCTTTTTTTTTTTTTTAAGATTTTATGTATTTGACAGAGAGAAACACAGCCAGAGAGGGAACACAAGCAGGCAGAGTGAGAGAGGGAGAAGCAGGCTTCCCGGCCGAGCAGGGAGCCCGATGTGGGACTCTATCCCGGTTCTCCAGGATCATGACCTGAGCCGAAGGCAGTTGCTTAACCAACTGAGCCACCCAGGCGCCCCAAGAATGTTTTCATACGTGTATTAGATATCTGAATATTCTTATCGTCTGCTCAGGATTTTAAAAATTGAATTGTTGGTCTATTTTTTAAAAATATAAAATGGATTAAAAAAATAAAATAGACTTGTAGTATTTTATATATTCTGGGTTACGAGCCCTTTGATGGCTAATATTACATGACGTAAGTATCTTATCCCAAGCTGTGGCTCCCATTTTCACTTTCTTTTGGTAATTTTTACTCTTAATGAAGTCATTTATCAACATTTTTTCTCTTTTATAGTTATCACTTTTGCTTGGTGTTTTCTTCGCCCAGTCCAAGGTCTTAAAGATATGACCCTATTTTTCTCTTGGAAATATTCTGTAGTTTGTAGTGTAAAGGTCTTGCACATCTTTTGTTAGATGGCTAGGTATTTGATATTTTGTGTAAGGTACTTTAATAAATGGTAATATTTTAACTTACCATTTTCTAATTACTTGCTGCTTGTTTACAAAAAAATGATTTTTGTAATATTGATAATTCACTTACTAATCATAGTAGTTAGGATATGGGCTTGGATTTTATATATACCCCCTCATGTCATGTTACAAATGATAGTTTTTTTTCCCAATATTTGTACCTTTATTTCTTTTTCATACCTTTTTACACTAGCCAGGATGGCCAATACGGAGCTAAACGTAAGTGGTGATGGTTGGCATGTCTCAAGATGAGAGTTTGGGGTGTGTGGGTGGCTCAGTGGGTTAAAGTCTCTGCCTTCAGCTCAGGTCATGATCTCAGGGTCCTGGGATTGAGCTTCACATCGGACTCTCTGCTCAGCCGGGAGCCTGCTTCCCCTTCTCTCTCTGCCTGCCTCTTTGCCTACTTGTGATCTGTCTCTGTCAAATAAATAAATAAATAAAATCTTAAAAAAAAAAAGATGAGAGTTCAATATTTCAACAGTACATGTAACATTACCTAACATTTTTGGTAAGCATCCTTTATTAGATTTAATTTTCATCTATTCCTAATTTGCTGAATTAAATAAAAAAAAAATCTTTCCTTTTGAAAGGCTGAAGACTGTGTGCATGCCCATTTTGTTCATGGTAGAAGGCGGTGGGGAATCATATGTGCAAAGATGTCAGCCTACTCCAGAAGGCACCCTGGGGCTCACGTCGGCATTGTCAAGCCCTTCCACCAACAGTCTGGGAGGGCTCATCCTTGCCGGGTCATCTGTAGCTGGCTGTCCTTTTCCTGTAGTTGGCTGTGAGATGTGACCTGTGCTAATATTCGGTTCTATACTTCCCTGCCTCCTTAAGGTAAGTGAGAATAAAGTAAGCTCAAGTTAGGTTAATGCAAAAATGAGCATGTCTGACAGCTCCTTTCCATTCCTCGGAAAAGAAAAAGCAGCCTTCTTCTGACTGCTAGGGACAGACACCAGGACAGTGGCCCATCTCAGTTCCAGGAGTCTGAAGTCTCCAGGATTTCCAGCTCTAAAGCCAGTAGCAGCTGGAAAAGTAAGCCGGCCCAGACACCAGGTATGTTTTGAGCATGAGTCATCATCTGTGTCGATGAAAGCTACAGAGCAAACTCACTGAGTCTGGAACCGAACAGAGAAGCCTCTGACTCAGGGACACATCCAGGGAAATGTTGAAGTATGGACTGGCCTGGCATTTCTTCTTTTCTCAAGAAGCCCTTTGGACACTTGCAGAGAACAGGTCCGAGGTTCTGCTCACTCACAACTTTTAAGTGCAGTGCAAGGTTAGGGGCGGCTCCAAGCCCTAGTCCCTGCGGGAGCGGAGCTGGATCTCCAGGCTGCCTGGAACCGTGGCAATCCTGGATATGGGGACTCACCACTGTGGAGCGCAGCTCGCCGGAGACCCAGAGCTGTGCCACGGCCCTACTAGCTCACATCCTCGGGCCTTATTTTTAGATCTGTGACTCAGAGGCCTAAACCAGGACCAAGGCCTTGGGGAGAGAAGAGGCCCCGCTCAGCGATTGGCTCTTGTGAGTAGCATGGGTCTGGCTGCTTGACACCACGACCTATCATCCCATATGTAGTTTTGGCGATAGAATTTCCAGTAGGACACAATCTCTTGAGGCCTTCACATTAGAGGCCCTTCTCTAAGACACGGGATGTATTTTGATGAGCCCCCAAATTCATTCTGGCTGCTGTAGAGAAATGAACTGGGGGAGTGCAGTATGGACGGAAGGAGACCAATGAAGAAGTTTTTGCAGTAGTAACACGCGAGAGGTGGAGGTGCTTCACAGTAGAGGTCAACGAATTTCTGGTTCAAGATGGTAAATCAACCATAAAGGTTTTCTTCTTCTTCTCTTTTTAAAGATTGTATGTATGTATATATTTATTTTTAAAAGATTTTATTTATTTATTTGACAGAGGCAGCGAGAGAGGGAACACAGGCAGGGGGAGTGGGAGAGGGAGAAGCAGGCTTTCCTCAGAGCAGGGAGCCTAATGTGGGGCTCGATCCCAGGACCCTGAGATCATGACCGGAGTCGAGGGCAGATGTTTAATGACTAAGCCACACAGGTGCCCCAGGGCTGTATTCATTTGAGATAGTGAAAGAGCATAAGCAGGGGGACCAACAGAAGGAGAGGGAGAAGCAGGCTCCCCACTGAGCAGGGAGCTTGCTTCTCCCTCCCTCTGCGTGTTGCTCCCTCTGCTTGTGCTCTCTCTCACTCTCTGAAATAAATAAATACAATCTTAAAAAAAAAAAAGACTACAATAAAAGGTCATTAAGTGAGCAAACTATTTGTAATATAAATAGTACTGGGCAGAAAGGAATCTGAAGGTGGTTTTCAACTAATTTTGAGACTGGTTAGAGCATGTGGAGTAAGCATGGTGACTTGGGGGGCTGAGCAGAGGATATGACCACCGGGACGGCGTGCCTGAGGGTCCTGTGTGTGTGGACGAGCCACCTGGCAGAAGTCTGAATGCTTCAGACTCTGAGGCAGCAGGTATGATAAGAGGGCAAGAGTGAGAAGGAGGCTTGAAGACAGAAAAACTAATTTTAGGTCTGTCTGCACAATAAGCAGTGAATAATCCTCTGCAGCAATCAGAATGACCTATAATTAGGGAACAAATTGCTGGGAAAAACAAACAAACAAAAGGAAGATTCTTCTCTGCAGGTTATCTGTGGGATCTGTGAACATCAGCACCTCTGGACAAAGCCTTCTGCAATTCTGAGATCTCAAGGATAAAGAGTTAAAGCAGACCCTGCCAAATGACAATTTTGGCCCCAGAAAGTGGTTCTGGAATCCATTCTGCCTCTTTCTAATGAGAAAAAAACCAAGCATCCTCAGATTTTTGAATAAAGTATGTTACAAGAAGGAAACCAAGACTGACAATCAGTAAGGAAAGAAAACATGAGGAAAAAACCCAAACCAAACCCAAACTGAGACACAGAGGTTGCATTTGAAGCTCTTATCTCTGAATAAGTGGGAGGTTTAGTGAAAGAACAGTGTGGGTGGCATTAAAGAAATTATCCAAGAAGTAGTAAGAGAAAGGGTAAAAGGAAAGACACAAATTTTTTAAATCCAAAGAGTCTATGAACTGTTCAGGGTAACACTGGGATAAAACAGAAAAGACCCATACCTAGAGAAGTCATTATAAAGTTTCTTCTTCTTTTCCTTCTCCTCCTTCTCCTTCTTCTCCTCCTCCTCCTCCTTCTTCTCCTTCTCCTTGTTCTTTTCTTCTCCTCCTCCTCCTCTTCTTCTTCCTCCTTCTTCTTCTTCCTCCTCCTCCTCCTCCTCCTCCTCCTTCTTCTTCTTCTTTTAAAAGATTTTATTTATTTGAGAGAGAGTGAGTGAGAGAGAACATGAGAGGGGAGAAGGTCAGAGGGAGAAATAATAGGGTCCGTGTTTAAAGGAACGAGGCTGATACAAAAGCAAAGGTTAAGCAAAGCTTTATTTCACACCAAGCATCGAGAATTATACTGGCCAGCCAAGTTAGCTTCTCAGGATAGAGCGAGCAAACCCTGCCTAATTTCTCAGGCTAGCTTTTATAGGGTGACCCCCCAAATCACAAGCTAACCAGGGTTAATTTACATTTCTATTGCCCCAGGAACTGGGAAGTTGAGGGCATTTGGGCGTTCCCATCTGGTCCCAAGTACCGATAACTGGTCCCCCATTCTTGGTTTGCATCTCCATTGCTCAGGGTCTGGAGGTTGGGGGTTAACTGATTGGGCATCTCCCCCAACCTGGCTTGCCTTTGTTTTCCAGAGGCTGTTTGCCCATATTTCCTGGAGCTGTTTTTCTGAGTAAACAGCAAAGGGCTTGGAATTTTAAATAGGTCCTTACATAAGCGGTCTCCCTGTGGAGCTGTGAGCCTGATGTGGGACTTGATCCCGGGACTCTGGGATTATGACCTAAACCGAAGGCAGTGGCTTAATCCACTGAGCCACTCAGGTGCCCTTTTTTTTTAAAAGACTTTAGGGCACCTGGGTGGCTCAGTGGATTAAAGCCTCTGCCTTCAGCTCAGGTCATGATCTCAGGGTCCTGAAATCCAGGCCCGTGTTGGGCTCTCTGCTCAGCAGGGAGCCTGCTTCCTCCTCTCTCTCTGCCTACTTGTGATCTCTCTGTCAAATAAATAAATAAAATCTTCTTTTTTAAGATCTTAAAAAAATAAATAAAAAATAAATAAATAAAAAGATTTTATATATTTGACATAGAGTGAGTGCATAAGCACAAGCAGGGGGAGCGGCAGGCAGAGGGAGAAGCACCCACCCCAATGGGCAGGGAGCCTGATGTGGGACTTGATTCCAGGACCCTGAGATCATGATCTGAGCCAAAGGCAGACACTTAACCCAGTAAGCCACCCTGGTACTCTCATTATCAAGTTTTTGATTTTTTTTTTTTTTTAAGATTTATGTATTTATTTGACAGAGAGATACACAGTGAGAGAGGGAACACAAGCACGGGAGGGAGAGAAGGAGAAGAAGGCTTCATGCAAAGCAAGGAGCCCAATTTGGGGCTCGATCCTAGGACTCTGGGATCATGACCTAGGCTGAAGGCAGATGCTTAATGACTAAGCCAGGCGCCCCTCATTATAAAGTTTCTGAACACAAAGGACAAGGCTCAGTTTCCAGAGAGGAAAAACCTGTCATCTATAATGAAAAATAATCAGATTGGCATTGGACTCAGCACTACTGCATATAAGATCAAGGGTCAGCAACTGAGCTAAGAATGGTCTTTATATTCTTGAAGGTTGTTAAATTAAAACAAATGATGATGTTGTAACAGAGACCATACTATCTGGCCCTTTCCCTAAACTTTCTTAGAAAGTGCTCTACGCAGAATTCTAGCAAACAAGGGAACGGAAAACATGGCATCCAAGAAACTCAGAATCTCATCCAGGAACCCAATGAAGAGATCCCAGCATCATCACGTTGCTGAAGATCTGGAAGCAATGTTTGGATTTTAGTAGGAGGGCAGAAAGTTACAGAACAGTCTCTAGGAAAAAAGACGATTTTATAGACCAAATTGGAAAGATAGTATGGCTGAGGGTTTAGAAAAACTTTATTATATGATAAAAGCAACAAATACAAGCAAAGAAGAAGAACATTCAGCAATTCTAGGAAAAACAAAAAGCTGTAGAGGAAGTAATGGTTCAAGGAAAAAAACTGTCTAAAGTCTATTAGAAAATTATTGAGCTCAGGAAGAATGAAACAGATTCCAAGTAACAGAGAATGCAAGAGGCAGTCAGAGAGAAAATAAGAGGAGAGAGCGCACACGAGCGAAAATTTTCAAAACTAACCAAAAATTCTAGGGTTAAACATTGTAAACATAACCCAAACCCAGATAATAATACATGTAAAATTCAGAATAGCGATTTCTTTTTGTGTGAAGCACAAATGAACAAGGGAGCAGGTTGCTGATAACACTAGTTTTTTGGTTATATAAGACTTGCTCATTTAAGTTCCTCATCATATTACAATTACATATTCTTTTGTGTACACTAAATGTGAAAAGGGAAAAAGATAAAGGAAAAACTTAAAAATTGGAGAAGGCAAAGCCTAATCATGAAACAAATTAAAATGTGGATGATTTTTAAAATTATTTTTTTAAACATTTTACTTGAGAGAGAGAAAAAGAGAGAAAGACTGAGAAAATGAGTGGGGGGAGGGGCAGACAGAAAAGCAGACTCCGTGTGAAGCAGGGAGGCCAACAGAGGAGTAGATCCCGGGACCCCGAGATCATGACCAGAGCTAAAAGGCAGATGCTTAACTGACTGAGCCACCCAGGCGCCCCTAAAATGTGGATGATTTTAAGAAACTGGTGATATCTTAGAGAAGACAACTCACTTAATCTTGATAATAGTAATATATATATATATATATATATTTTTTTTTAAAGATTTTATTTATTTGACAGAGAGAAACACAGAGAGGGAACACAAGCAGGGGGAGTGAGAGAGGGAGAAGCAGGCTTCCCGCCGAGCAGGGAGCCCGATGCGGGGCTCGATCCCGGGTCTCCGGGATCATGACCTGAGCCAAAGGCAGTCGCTTAACCAACTGAGCCACCCAGGTGCCCCTTAAAATAGTAATATATTTTTTTTGAGAGGTACAGAATTTGTGAAACTAGAATTGTAGGGAAGGCATACACCACTGGGCTCGGTGTTGAAGAAGTCTTAGAGAATCAAAGAAGGATAGCATTTACTCATTTTTAGCTTTTAAAGTTAACCAACAGGGGTGCCAGGAAGAATAAAACATTTGTAAGAAAGGAAATATAGGTTTATACACTTGGCTCATTCATAAATGGTATTTACTTCGTTATAGTATTACTAAGTACTCATCTTACTCAAGTATTATGATAAATATGTTGAAGGTACTGAGGAAGGATGTGTGAATCTCTGGGTGAAGGATTAAGAGAGTAAATCTTCATAATAGGAGGTCCATGGTTGATAAACAAGTGGAAAAAAAAAGTAAAAGATAGTTTATGCAGGCTCTTCCTACTGATGTATTAATAAAAGGGGGAACACACACACACAAATCTGAAGAGGGACACTATTTAGAAGAATACAGAGAAACAGTATTTGCCTCTAAGGAAGACAAGTAGACTTACTATAAGGGATTTTGTTTCATTTATAGTAACTATATACAGGTATTACTTTAAAAAAGATTTTTTTCCTAGTAAAAAAGAGTTCCTATAAATGACTATGAAAAATTCTAACATCTGAAGAAAAAATGAGAATACTTACAAACAGTTCACAGAAAAGGAAGTACTAATAATTTACTTACAAAAACATACCCAACCACACACTGAGTAAAATGCACAGGGTACTGAGAGAACATTTTTCATTTATCAGACGGACTGGCAAAGGTTTTCAAAAGTGTGCTAACACTGTCCTGGTGACCATATGGGTAACAGGCACCCTCAAAAACTGGCTGAAATGTAAACTGCTATCATCTCTTGTGGAGGGGGACACAGGGATATTTATAAGAATTATAAAGCATGCTTCCCTGGTAGACACCATTCCACATGTGTTGTAAGAACTTGCTACCGGGGAAATGAAGTGTATCTTGTGTGATTCCACTTCCAAGTCCCCTCAGAAAGCCTGAGGCTGGTTTCCTCCAGACTTTGTCCTGTGTCTTTTCCCTTTGCTTAACTTTGCTTTGTATCCTTTTGCTGTAAGAAATCATAGCCTTGATTAGGATAATCCTGGGGTCTTAAGAGAACGGGTAGTAATGATTAGATGATCATAACCAGGAGGGTGAGAGGATAACATGAGCCTGAGCAAAGTAACCAGGGGTTTCACCAGGAGGGGAAGGAACAAGGACACCCAAGCCCACATCCTGAACACAGGTTTGCAGAGCAACAAGTACTCTAATGTTCCTATTGGGAGGGTGGGTGGGTGGGGCGGAGTGTACAGGGGAGGATTAACCCTGCACCTGCTCTCACATGTACATCTCTGTCTACATCTGTAGGATATCAGGCTTTTCTAGTACTTTATGGTCAGTAACAAATTACGTGCAGTAGCATGCTGGTGTGGAGCAGCTCCATAGCAGGGCCTACCATTTTTCACCAGTCCTCAAGAGGTGCAAATCAGCGTTCCTCTCACCTCCTCCAGCTCTGCCTTCTCTTGAAGAGGAAAAAACAGTGCTAACATTATTTTGACAGCCAAAAGGTAGAAATTACCTACAAGTGGCATCAACAGCAGACTGGCTAAACTGTGGGCTATTAACACAATGGGGTATTACGGCGCAGTGAAGACAGTTCAGAGCTAAATGCAACTAATCCCACAATGTTGAGCAAAGCTAATGCAAAGAGTATATGGTGCATAATTCAATTTATATAAAGTACAACAAAAAGCAAAAGTCATCTATGTCGTTTTGAGTCAGGACAGTAGTAACCCCTGAGGGGCAAGGGGCTACTGGAAGGGAGTCTCAGAGGGATTTCCGGGGTACTGTTAATAACCTGAGTCCCAAACTGGGTGTTTACACTTAGGTTACATATACTTCTCTGTATATATTATATTTCAAACTAAAACAGTGCTACTCAATAATACATCAAGTGGCAAGAGCAAGTCTCACTGGAGTACATTACTTTGAATTCATTTTTCCTGAAAAGCACAGGGCTATAGAGAACAATGCCAGGCAGAATATACCCAAATAGTGTTGACGATGGTTAGTGGGTAGTGGGATTGTAAATTTCCTTTTTTTCTTATCGATTTTTAAAAACCGTTTCCATACTGCCCTTATTTTTTTTTTTTTTGGAAGTAAACTCTATGCTCAACGTGGGGCTTGAACTCATGACCCTGGGATTGAGAGTCGTGTGCTCTACGGACTGAGCCAGTCAGGAACCCCATACTGCCCATATTCTTTTTAATGTATGCCTTTTACAAAAACAAAACAGCAATATCTGTTTCCGTTTTATAAACTGCAACCTGTGAGGGTATGCCCATTTTGGGACAGAACAATGCAATTAAACACCAAGGAATGGAGCAACCCATGAAGAAAAAAATTTACAAAACCATTTCAGCACAGGCAGAACCCTGAATTGCAATGTCGGGATTTGCATTCTCGTCAACAATCCTGCGTGAGGCTAGCACTGGAGGATTACCAGGATTACAGAGGCACACTCCAGACATTTAGTAAACATGTTCCCGTCCTCGGTACTGGGATGACTGTCAACCATTCACTGGAATTCATTACAATGTCGCCAAGGCCCCAGCTTCTCACACCCCCTCAACACTGGCATTCTTTCCTCTTTCCTTCCACTCTCAGACTACTCTTCAAGTCTGGAGGCAAAGGCAAGGCTTACTAAATGGAGTCACTCCAAGAAAACCTTATTATTGAGCTGAAATAAGGTTTGGCCTCGCAGTGTTACTTTGTTTCTTTATGAACTGGCAATATGGACATCAGTGCATTTTAAAGCATTTCCTTAAAAATCAACATTCATTACGAACTGGAATCAGTTTCAGGTCTATTTTGATACGTTCATGAGCTAAACCTGAAAACATTTTTATCAGTCAGCCAAGTTCGTTAAATATGAACCAAGCTGGAATGGAAAGGACACCCACACCACTGGCTCACAGCTCCGCACCATCACTGAGAACAGAAACCACATTAGATTCATAGTCTCACCACGTGCTCTTGGAGCCAGATTTATAAATGCCTCAAAACCACAAGCTTGCTTTTACTAACAGTGTCTCTGAAAAACAGAAGAACCTTTGCATTACTCCTCCTCAGAAGTTTGGGCTTATCCCAAGACCAGTGCCTGGGACCTTGTACGTCTAGCTTCCCAGTGCACACACTAGCTGGCTGCCAGGCTGCCGTTGGCCTCCAAGCCCGTCTTGCTGAAAGCCACATTCCCCTGCTTCCCTCACTCACTCCTAGTCAGGGAATACCTCTTCCAAGAAGTTGTCCTTGTGTCTCCCTTCTTGGGAGGAGCTAGGGCGGCCCGCTCTGAGAAAACCCCAATATAGCATTCTCAGGTTCAGAGATCAATAGTGCTACTTTATGTCCCTAAGTTGGCTTCCAACTGAATAATTCTTTTAAAAACACAGTCAAAATGGATAAAGTGACACATGATGTGTGAGCTCCTGAGAGCGCTCACTCACCTCCATTACTCTATCCCATGACCTCTCCTGCTGGTCCCAGTTTAAATCAGCTCTATTTAAACTAATAGGGCCAGGATATCCCATCACATGGCATCTGGGCATGCTCAGACCCGAATGATTGGCACAAGGTGCAGAACGCACAGCTGTAACCCGCAGAGACAGGGACAACGGCCATGTAAAACGGAGACACAGAATCACCACACATCCTTTTCCTGTATGCTAGGAACAAAAGACTAAGTCTCAGTACCCAAATCAGCCAAAACCACAGGAAACCTGAGTCTCTGTCTGTTTTCCCCTGGATTCTGTCCTGCAGAGATGCCCCCTCCCTCCTTTCAGTCCTCTCTCCCTCTTCCTGCCACCAGTCACAACCTGGATGTACTGGATTTGGAAGGATGGGGACATGGTAAAATAATCTGGTGAAAACTTTACCGAGGCCCTTTATGGGGGTGTGTGTGTGTGCTAAATGAGGTTGAGTGGGCTGTCTTTTTTAAAAAAAGATTTTATTTATTTGACAGAGAAACACAGCCAGAGAGGGAACACAAGAAGGGGAATGAGAGGGAGAAGCAGGCTTCCCGCCGGGCAGGGAGCCTGATGCGGGGCTAGATTCCGGGACTCCAGGATCATGACCTGAGCTGAAGGCAGTTGCTTAACGACTGAGCCACCCAGATGCTCCGGGGTTGTGCTTTTTTTAAAAAGGTTTTTAAAGATTTATTTTATTTTATTTATTTTTTTTTGAGAGAGAAAGATCACAAGCAGAGAGAGGAGGAAGCAGGCTCCCCGCTGAGCAGAGGGCCCGATGCCAGCCTCGATCCCAGGACCCTGAGATCATGACCTGAGCCGAAGGCAGAGGCCTTAACCCACTGAGCCACCTAGGCGCCCTAGGGGCTGTACTGTTTTAAAGCTATTTTTGTAAACTTGCTTATCAGAACTACCTATGGGACTGCGACCAATGCCCAGGCTCCTCTATACAACTTCAGAGTCGGACTCTTGAACTGTGGGGTATGGGAATTTGTACTTTACAAATGTTCCTCAGCAGATCTGGAGAAGAGCTCTGTGAACCATTTCTTGAGACAGACCAGGATGGAGTGGTAATTCCTGCAATAATGGCTTTCCAACACACTGACTGCCACTGGAAAGGTCCCTTTATACCTTGTCCTTTCATAGTCCGTGCGGAGACAATTTCTTCAGTAAATGTTTTTAAAGATTTTGGGGGAGGGAAAGAATTAATTCTTCACTCATTTTTTTTGTAGAGGAGCCTCAGCCAGTATTTCTCCAGCTGCAAGGGCCACCGTTGTACTCTGGGCTGGAAAACGGATTATGTGGCACCATTGAGCACAGGGTAGGATTTTTGCCACCCTGGCCCTTACTCTTAAACCTAGTCACGGTGACAACCAAAACACATCCCCTCGTATACTTCTAAATGCTCTCGGGATGTCAGTTCAAACCCTGATTAAGAGCCACTGAGCTGGATTAACATTCCTGACCCCTCTCCCTACCCCCTTAAGTCCTGCTTTTTCAGGGGGAGATATGTTCTAAGCTAACAAATGAGGTTAGGAGTCAGCCCTTCCCTCTTTCCTCTTTTACACCTGCCTGCCCACAGGGAGCATTTGCAGCTTGAGGCTTCTAGCTTGGCTTGGGCCTGGCTGGCTGGCCTCCTCAAGATGGACACTGCAACTGGAGAACACTCTGCACCCTAGTGGGGGAGAAAGGGGCTCCCAGCTTCCTAAGCACCTACAATAAAACAGTCTAGGAAAAATGTTAGAAACTAGCTATTTTAGGGAATATGAACAAAGCCATAATTCCATTCTTATACTTAAAAGAGGTCTTTCATTAGGTTTCTATGGTAAGATGATATTATTATTTAAAGAGAAAGAACTTTGACGAACATTTTTTATTTAACAGTTTTATTCTGTCTTAGAATAAAAACCTTGCTTTCATATTGGAAGGTGCACTGCAGGTATGCCATGCTGCCAGTTATTACTGGGGCACCAAATGCCTCAGTCAGTGACCCAGAGGGCTTGGAAAACACGGGACTTCGTACTTTCAGAGCACACAGAACTGGTATTTACAGCTTTTTTTGAAACTGGCCCGGGACATCTCAAACAGTCTACATAGGTATTATCATAGAACTTGCTTTGATGTTCAGAATGCTTCAGAAATGTGTTCAGTATCATGATTTGTGGGTCCTCCAAAAGGTTTTGTTGTTAACATGCAAGCAAACAGTATTAAGCAACATTATCTAAACTATGGCTGCCAAGTACTGGACCTTAAACAAAACAAATTACAAAACATCTCCTTGTAGAGCTATACAAAAGATATAAAATTAAAATTAAAAATATCAACCATCTTTAAATATTCCAATTCTCCTACAGCGCAGTTTTCCACATCTTTATCACTACTGAATACTTTAAGGAGGAAGCTAACAAAAATCAAAATAGATAAAAATATTTAAATCTTTGGATCCCTTTATTCCATGGCCTTCATAAAAACACAAAAGTGGCCAGATTTTTTTCCCCCACTATAGCTTAAAATATCAAAAAGATTTACTAGTGATTTATAATTAGTAATGAACTCTATTACCGAGTCATTTGTGGGCCACGGGCCCAAGGACCAGTGTTAGGATATCTTATAGGTTGCCAAAATAACTTCTAGCACTCTGAATCCTCCTGAAATATAATGGAATGAATCAAGGTATCACAACAAAATTCCAGGCTTATCAGGAAGAACAGGTTAATCGATGCCCAGTTTTATTGTCTTAAAAAAGGGGAGGGTGCTTATCTGAAAATACAGCTAAGTACATTCTTATCTATGATTATTTACATTCATATACTGAAAATATTTATTTTTGGACAAATCCTGTGATATGCCATTTGTTATAAAATGAAGTTCTTACAATGAGTATGAGTAATTTAACCTTTTCAGATAATGGAAGAATGTATCAAATCTTCATTTATGTTCCAAATATTTAAAAAAAAAAATCAAAATCAAAAATCTCAAGCCTGGAAAGCTATGAAAAAAGACCCACCACCCACAGCTCTGCTCCTCAGCACATCAACTTCTGCAAGGACACAGTATGTTTGCTGACTTTAAAATGTTTATTCTTTAAAAAATTAGTTGCTTTTTATACAGCTATACAAAGTTCTTAATGTTTCTTTGGCAATGGAATATAATGGAATTTTACAACTATATAAAAAAGTTACCTTTGCCTAAGAAACAGTATTTACTGTGTGTACATAGTTGACTGACAAAATTCTCTACCATCCAGCACCCTAATTGACGAAATAAGCTACCTCAAAAGGGATATTACAGGATTTCCAAAAAGAAAGAGAGCAAGATACAGACGCACGCACGCACGCACACACACACACACACACACACACACAACCTTCTGTGGCTCAAAACACAGTATCACGGCCCTATCTGCAGGCAACTTACAATAATTGCCAAATACAATTTAGTGATAAGAAAAATCCTTTCAGTGATGAAAAAATACTTGTAAGTCCCATTGAAGTACTGCTGTAGTTTAACTATACATAAGAAATTACTTAAACTTCTCCTATTCCAAATTTATTTAATGCTCATTTTTTGAGATGAGCCTGCCCCCCCAAAGGAACTGCATTGTATCTTTGAAATTAAGCAGAAAAACAAACAAACAAAAACCCAGTGCTGGTGACAAATATACAGCAAATTCACTTCTTCATTCTTCTCAAAGACTGAAACCAATTCTCAGGAGCATGAAGAGCTAGAAATTCACCTATTTTCAAAGACTTGTTTGTAGACTATGCAGCAACTTTGTTGTCTTTCTGAAAAGGAAAAAAAAATTAGCTCATGTTTCAAATTACTGGTTTATTAATAAGTACTTCTAATTTACTTAAGTATATTTCCCATTCCTTTTAAAAATACCCTCTTTTTCCTTTCATGTATAAATCCATTTCACTAATTTCCAGGAAACATTGTATGACTTCCACACCCCGCAGTAGCTCATTATTTGTTAACTGCATTTTCTGGTTACTAGAGATTACAGCAGTGGTGGTGTGCTGGTTCCGGCAAGAGGGCCTCTAAGATACAGGCATTTCTCACTATCTTTGGTTGCATTTGGATAATTTTTAAACACAATGACAGAACTTAATTAAACCTTCAACTTGGCAGTCAAACTCATCAAATATAATTGATAATGTACTCTGGAAAAGGATTAAAAAAATCCTGAAGTCTCTGATGTCTTTACTAAGCAATAAAATATCCAGACAGTAAACTAACATTTCTCTCCAAAGTTTCATGCCAGGAGAAAGCAACGATTTAGAAATTTATTTTAAAAGGATAACTTTTAAGTTCAAAATAAGTTCTCAAAATCAGAGTTGATTGGGTAATTTTTGAAAAGTAACCACGGAAAAAACAAAAATCTCAAGGAGCTGTTAGCTTTCCAATGAGACTAAACCTAATCAAGTCCTGCACATATTTCCTCAGGACTAGTTGTTATCACAGACCTGATTTTTACTGTTGATCTCATCCTGGCTGTTAGAAATACATTATTTCCTTTATCTGTGTGTACAGCACCAAACCATTTGTACAATGCCATTAAACTGGAATACATATGGCATGGTGTAAATTGGTGCAGAAAGAAATAAACTGAAGATAATCCCACCCATAGTCTCCCACCAAAGCCAACCTTCACGTGCCCCCCCCCCCCTTTTTTTTACCTTTCAGAAAGTTGTACGATCAATCCAGACCTATTTTAGGGTCCAAAAGCTGTGGTTTTCTGAAAGGTAAAAAAAAGAAAGCAAGAAAGAGAGGGAGAAAGAAGGGAGGGGGAGAGACGGATACAGAGACGAAGAGGGAAAGAGAGGAGAAAATAAAAGGGGGAAAGGGAGAGAGAGTATCATGCTGAGTCATTTTGGTTACCTCATTGTTTCTGTACCCTATCTGAAGAAACAGATGCAAACAGAAGGTAAATCTGTCTCACCTACTATGGTGACTTAACCTCTGTAGCAACAGTAGTAGCACATGAAACAGGGCTGACTATACTCTTATGTCAAATCCAAGCTGATCTCCTCGGCCCCCACCCCCACAAAGCGCCACAGGACCAAGCTTATTAACACAGGTTTATGTTTCTATTATTATCCTTAAGGAAAACTGGGCTAGAAGTCAGAGAGTAAGTTTTGGCTTTACTAGCTTGTACTCAGATCAAGAGAGTTAACCTCTCTGGGTCCCTGGTTTCCTATCTATTGGGGGTAGGGTGAGAGAGAGCTTATAGTTCAGCTAGTATTTTTAAGGAGTTCTAAAAATCTACAATCCTACTTTGCCTATGTTTTCATTAAACAGCTAGACTTGCTTATGCTCACCTCAAAACTAATGATCATGCCAACAGAGCACAAAGAAGAAAGCCACTCCATTACACAAAGGCTGCTGTTCTCTGAGAAGTATTAGATGTAGTTTTAGAAAGGAGTTTTAATCCTTGGGCGCCTGGGTGGCTCAGAGGGTTAAGCCTCTGCCTTTGGCTCAGGTTATGATCTCAGGGTCCTGGGATCGAGCCCCACATCAGGCTCTCTGATCAACGGGGAGCCTGCTTCCCCCTCTTTCTCTGCCTGCCTCTCTACCTATTTGTGATCTGTCAAATAAATAAATAAAATATATATATATATATTTTTTTTTAAAAGAAAGGAGTTTAATCCTTGAGGGTTGATCTCCTTCACATAAATGATTACTATTTCTGCCTTTAAAGGTGCCAGGTAGTATGATTTAGAAGGTGCAGAAAGCGGAGACGGTCAGGGCTCTAGTGCCAGACATAATGGTCACTTAACTCTGGAATGGACAAGGACCAGCCACGCTGACAGGCCTTCTGCCTTACTGAAGGCTGAAGCAGTGTATTCCTAATCAACATGCTGAGCACTTACTTCAAGCTCACTGTGGTTCCATGTCCACTGGTGAAAATGAAAGTAAAATACACGTTTACTAATGCCAAGAGGCTCTTATCTAGCTGGAAATGGTGAAATACATGAAATACAGAATAACATGAGTATATTTAAAATGGATACCGATGGAAGCAAATTCTATAGGGGTCAGAAGAGGAAGAAATCAGTGTAGGGAGGAAGAGAAATTCCCAAGAGTAGAGTACACCTTGGATAAAACTGTCAAGGGTGTGAAAGAGAACCCCTTGACTTTCAGCTGTGTTTATCTCCCCACCAAGAAGGCTGGGACTGCATTTGTTTTCCTTACCACTAATATCCAGCACAGTGCATGCCATATATGAAGACTTCAAGACATTTGGTCAACAAATGAGGTCAAAGTTGGCATCAAAGACAGCACTGACCACAAGTCAACTTGCTTGAACCAGACAGCTTAAAGGGCAATGAGAAATAGGGCTGGATATAGCAGTGGGATCCTCACTGAGCAAGAAGAGCAGGCAGTACAATGTCACATTAGAACCTTCTTACCACGAGGGCAAGAGCTAGGGCCCAGTCATTCTATCAAACCTTGAGCCACCCAAGCAGAGGCTGGACTATTTGTCAAGGATACATTAATGTGGACAAACACTCAGGCAGACAACCTCTATAACACATTCTACTTCTGTAATGTGTGTGAGAGGGGTTTTCACTGGAGGCTCAAAATGACTTAAGTAATGAGACAGAGCTTCAAAAAGTCTGAATTAATAAATGCATATACCACGCACACAGCAGTTATTCAAAGATTTACTACTGACTGTTCAGATAACGGGAAATAACAGTCCAAGCTTACAGGTGACATGACAGCTGTTTCTTCAAATATCTGTGGAATTATCACAAAGAGGAGTATGTATATTCTGTGTGTTTACAAGGGTAGAGTTAAACTAAAAGTGAAGATAAAGAGGAAAAGATCTTCACCCACATTGTGAAATCCTACTAATCAGACCATCCCTGGGGTGGGATGGATGCTCTTAGGAAAAGTAAGCTGCCAGCACCTGTAAGGTACACTTCAGAACTCACGGCTTGGCCAAGAGCTCAGACCGCTCAGATGCTTTCCAACTCTGAGACAACTTGCTTCCTCCCCTCTCTCTGCCTATTTGTGATCTCTCTCTCTCTGTCAAAAATATAAATAAAAAAAGTGCATTTGATAAAAGTGTAACTCTGTTTCCAAAAACGTAAAAACTGAGGGCCTGAAAGATGTAACAACTCAACTTAAGTCACACTAGCAACAACTGCTAGAACTCTCAGGATCCAAGTCTAAGTTAAGCATACTTTCTCTCAAGATAAGCTGATTCAATGTGGTCTTCAACAAGGAGCTGTCATAGGTTCTTCAACAGGTAGCTGATATGCCTGAAGTGAGCTAAAGAGACTGAAATGCAGACCAGTGGGTTACTATCGTGGTGGCCAGGGATATCGAATAGGAAACAAATATGGAACAAACACGAGCATGAAAGCTTTTATTTTTTATAGATTTTATTTGAGAGACTGAGCGAGAGAGAAAGTAGGAGAGGCGGCAGGGTCAGAAGGAGAAGCAGACTCCCGACAGAGCGAGGAACCCACTGCAGGATTCGATCCTGTGGACTCTGGCATCATGACCAGAGACAAAGGCAGATGTCACTCAACTGAGCCACTCAGGCACCCCGAGCATGAAAGCTTTTAAGGAGCAAAGTGAACACTCTAGGCAGAAGGAGTGGATGAAAAGGTTCTCAGATAAGAATAAGCTTGGTAGGGGCGCCTGGGTGGCTCAGTTGGTTAAACGACTGCCTTAGGCTCAGGTCATGATCCCGGAGACCTGGGATCGAGCCCCACATTGGGCTCCCTGCTCGGCGGGAAGCCTGCTTCTCCCTCTCTCACTCCCCCTGCTTGTGTTCCCTCTCTGGCTGTGTTTCTCTGTCAAATAAATAAAATCTTTAAAAAAAAAAAAAGAATGAGCTTGGTAGTGAACAAGAGTGAGAAGGTGGTCCACATATTTGCAGCAGAGTAAAGAAAATGGGAGTCCCAATGGCAAAATGACAAGAACCAGTACAAGACTCCTGAATTGGAGAAGCAGGTCATGAGGTGTTTTTATAGGCTATGCTGAGAAACATGTGTTGTTGTTGTTATTATTATTACTCTTAAAGATTTTATATAAAAAATGATTTTACTTTTAAGTAATTTCTACACCCAAAACGGGGCTCAAAGTCACAACCCCCAAGATCAAGAGTCACATGCTTTACCAAGTGAGCCAGCCAGGTGCCCTGGAACATGAGTTATTTTTAAAAAGAAAAAGAAAACAAAAACACCCCAAATAACAGTAACAGTTATTAAAACAGTTTCTAAAAAACTAGGAAAAAGGACTCCATGCTGGGTGGGTGGTTATCAGTGTCAAATACTTCACAGGAGTTAAGGGCAAATATTTGTGAAAAGGCTACTGAATTCTTTAAGCAAAAGGCCACTGACAACGGCAGTAATAACAAGAATAATAGCGATAAGCAATGGGCATTCTGTAACTCCTAAGACACAGTCTTCCAGCTAGAATGGAATCTGCAGTTACAAGCCCTGCAGCTACACCAGGCTACCACGGCTGGATAGCCTGAGCTAATGACCTGAAGTTAATTTTCAGTAGTCTTGGCTGGATGATACAATATCAGAGATGTCAGAATTAACAGACCAGACCCCAAGGCCACTAACATTGATCCTTCAAAAGGGATCTCAACAACAGCCAGTTTCAAATAATGGACAAGAAAATTCCTGCCAGCAGGTCTTTTTGTTTCCAGCTGCCCTTTGTAATTCCTAATAGATTTCTTTACAAGGGGATTTTGATCCATTCTGTGATTATATAACCCTCCTCTCTACTGAACGTAAAAATCAATAAACTAGAAGAGCGACACTGACTTCATCTAAAGAATCCTTTCAGTAAGTTACCTGTGCATGTAAGCATATTGTATAGAGCTACATAGTTCTCTAGCAGCATTTCTCAAATGCCAATACACCAAAGTATTTTCAAGATCAAGGTAAAAGAAGCAAACCAGGGAAAATGCAGTTGAATTTTCCATAAAACTAATTAAGAGCACTGACTCAGGAATAAACCTACTAGGCTCACGACCACGGAGCATCACATACTAGCTGACCCTGGACAAGGTATTTAATATCTCTATACCTATTTCTTTTTTTTTTTTTTTAAGATTTTATTTATTTGACAGAGAGAGAGATCACAAGTACGGAGAGAGAGAGGATGAAGCAGGCTCCCTGCCGAGCAGAGAGCCTGATGCGGGCCTCGATCCCAGGATCCTGAGATCATGACCTGAGCCGAAGGCAGAGGCTTTAACCCACTGAGCCACCCAGGTGCCCTCTATACCTATTTCTTTTTCTGTAAAATGGTGATAAGAACAGAATCATCGTAAGAGTTCATTTGAGATTTAAGTGAGTTAATATGTGAAAAACACTTAGAACAATGCCTAATACATGCAAAATACTACATAAGTGTTGGCTGCTCTAGATGCTTTCCATTCTGGAATATGTCCTTCCTAGACTCTTTACACACTTTGTAATATAAAGGTGAAATGATATAGTCTTTTTTTGTATAATATCCTTAGTAATCCCCTATGCCTCCAAAAAAAAAAAAAACCCTAAATCAATACCCCCTAAATCAATTTCTAGGGAAAATTTTACTAATTCATGAAATCTAAAATCATCGTTCTATGATAAAAAAGATCCCCCCCCCTTACAATCTCATAGTTCTATCTTTTACTTTCTCCAACTGAAAACAGTTAAAAACTTTGGACTCATTAGCCAAGATTACTGCTCTTTAAAATTACATAAACCACCTAATCCCCTACTGAACAAATTGGAAGTTATACAAATGTCTTAAAAATATTCACTCAGAATAAATAAACCATTTTGAATTTCATAAAACTGCACACTAACCCCAAAGCATATAATACTTACCCTGTATTCAAAATCTGCAAACTCCCTGCCCCCACGACCTCCTCTGAATCCACCACGAAATCCTCGAGGGGTAGTGAAGGTACCACCTCTGCCACCACCACGCCCTCGGCCACCACGGAAACCAAGACCTCCTCTGCCTCTGTACCCGCCACGGCCACGGTTGGGACGAAGTGGGATTCCAAATGTTTCAGCGTTTAATCTTCTTTCTTCAGCCCAGGTTGGTCTCCGTTCTCTGTTATAAGAACAAATAATCTCTAGTGTATCGGGTTTAAGAACATTTTCCAGGTAAAATATGTGGCACTAATTCTCAAATTAAGGATAAATCCTAAACATCAAATAAAAATAAGCACCTTATCTAAGTCATCACAAACTGTCCATGACAGTATGTTCCCATAATACTGTTAAACTTCATGAGAAAATATGACCAGTATTAGTTTCTTTCAAATACAGCTGATGAAACAAACATCGTAACAACCTCCAATATAACGGGAATTCAAATACAGTAGGTGTGGCAACTGACTCCACTTTCCCCTCATCCCCTGTGTGAGAGAGGGCTAAGCCAGGAAAGGGAATGGTCTCAGGAAGCTGGGAGAAGGAAAGTAGGTCCTAGTATTCTCCTAGATCAATCCCTGGACCTAATGTCAGAAGCATGTGTTTAACCTGCTACTGCTGCTGTCCTACAGCCCACACAGTCACAGGATTGAGATCAGATCATCTCCCCACCCCATGTTTACACTGAAGCAGACAACTGCCACCAGGTGGCACCAAACTACAGTTAGAAGGAAAATAGGAATGGGTAGCAGAAACTCTAGAACTCTTGTTATGCAGGATCCTTTAATCAAGCTGACAATTTTCTGGACCCACATTTGCTGCAATATGGCCAACTTTTACTATATTAGCAAGTTTCAAAGTAACATTAGCGTTTCTGGCCATGGCTTCATTTGAACTACACTGGAGAGGAGTAAGTGAAGGCCTTACTTAGATGTTAGATGAATGCTTTTGTTGTAATTACTAACTTTCAAATGTGAATGCATCCGTAAACAAAAGTATACAGTTATTTATTCTTCACAAGGAGTAATATTATTGAAAATTTTAGCATGGATTATTTTCTTTTAGCAAAATGAAACAAATAATTATAATCCTTAGATATTTTTAGGTATTCATTAAACTTTGTGAATTTATAGGAAATCAATTGATACTTCAACCTCCCAAGAGCAAAAGAGAAGCCTAAAAGACTGTACCTATTATCATCACAAGAAATATTATCAAAGAAGGATTTGGTTTTGTCATAATAGCAATTAGGGCCAAGTGGATCTTCTTCATCTGCATTTCCTTCACTGTTTTGGGTATCAACTCCTGAGTCTCCTTTATCTTCACCATTTACAGGCTTCTCCTGCTTCTCAAGTTTATCTTCTAATGAAAAACAAGCACATACCAGAAGGTCAAGATTTATATTAAACATCCACAATCCACAAGCGAAGTAAGAACATTTTCTGAATATAAAAATAAACTCACCTTTCAATTTAAGTTTATTATGAAATTCTCTGTCTATTTCCTCCTTGTTAAATTGTGCATTTGCACTTTCAAAGTCAAAGTCTTTCTCAAATTTCATTGGACCATCTCGTCGGATACCAAATCGTCCCCTGCCACCTCGATGACCCCCACGCCCTCTCCTTGGCCCTGAAGGAGCACCTGGAACTATGTCAATAAAAGGAGAATAAACTGGTTTAAGACAGAAGCTTAAATAGGCAACAACAGAAATGCTTTTTAAGAGTCTCTATACAGGACACAGAAACAAACTGAGGGACTTGGAGGGAGGGGAGTGGGGGATGGGAGAGCCTGGTGGTGGGTACTAGGGGCACCTACTGCGTGGAGCACTGAATGTGGGGAATGGGGAATAAATCTTGGAACACTGGAAAAAAAATTTGAAGTAACAATAAAAAAAAATTAAAAATAGAAAAAAAGTCTCTATACACATTACTATATTTGTACTTTTTATAAAAATGAATGGGGGTGCCTAGGAGGCTCAGTCAGTTAAGTATTCAACTCTTGGTTTTGGCTCAGATTATGATCTCATGGGCTGTGAAATTAAGCCCCACATCGGGATCCCCGTTGATCTTCTCCCTGTCCTTCCCTCCACTTGTACATGAGCTTTCTCTCTAAAATAAACAAATCTTTAAAAAAATTTTTAAAAAAGAAAAAAAGAAATGAAATTTCACTAATCTAATACATAATGAACTGAGAAGAGCACACATGAAATTTATACTTATGGGGCCCAAACTCATACATGTCTTTGACAGAGTGCACAAACTGAAGACTTCTACAGTAAATTACTGTCATACTCCTTAAAGGAGGGGCTCTGCATTGCTTATAGTTTTTTTTTTTTTTAAAGATTTTATTTTATTTATTTGACAGAGAGAAACACAGCCAGAGAGGGAACACAAGCAAGGGGAGTGAGAGGGAGAAGCAGGCTTCCTGCCAAGCAGGGAGCCCGATGTGGGGCTTGATCCCGGGTCTCCGGGATCATGACCCGAGCCGAAGACAGTCGCTTAATCAACTGAGCCACCCAGGTGCCCCAGCACTGCTTGTAGTTCTAATTCCTACAAAGTGCCAAACATACAGTGAGTTCTCAAAATTCAGGAAGTATTCTATGAAATGATCACAGGAACTAAGATTTATTAAAAAAAAAAAAGAATTTATTTATTTATTAAGACAGAGTGAAACACAGCTAGAGAGGGAACACAAGCAGGGGGAGTGAGAGAGAAGCAGGCTTCCTGCTGAGCAGGGAGCCCAATGTGGGGCTCAATCCCAGGACCCTGGGATTGATCATGACCCAAGCTGAAGGCAGATGTTTAATGACTAAGCCACCCAGGCGCTCCAGAAACCAAAATTTATAATAAAAAAATAAATGAACACTAATAAGCACAAATATCAAAGATATACAGAAAAGCACTACCAGGTCTCAGCTACTCCAACCACTTCCTCTTTCACCTTTCTTGTTTCCCTCTAAATGGCTTCATATAACTCAAGTCCTTCTGTATCTATTCCTTCTCAAGTGTGCTAACAGGATTTATGAAGTACGATAAAGCAATACCAAAATAGCATAAATACAGTAAAAACTCGAGAACCCAAATATCCAACACAAGAGGAAGTATTAAAAAAATAAAAGAGGAATATGGAAAGTAGTTCATGTTCTGTTAAGAGAAACAGAGCACAAGCACAAAGGAGTATGAATTCAATGATTATAATTGAGGGAAATGTTTAACACACAATGACAAAGATCAGAAAGTGACTACACAGTAATCGACAAGACAGGTTATGTTCAGTGTTTGCTCAAGTTTTGCAAACTGCCCACGTCTGAAAAAACAAACCTCAAAAACCCATAGCAGCGTATCCAGACACTTACATCTAGATAAGCAGGATGTTTAAAACATTCAACTTCACTATTAAAAACACCTTGGCCACAAGCCAGGAAGTAAATATAGCACAATCTTTCCGTCTTAACAACAACAACAAAAAGTTTAAGTACAGACTATGTAAAATTGTTAAGAAAAAAGTCTGAAAGAATAGTCACTGTTCTGTTAATGAACCTCTGGGGAATGAATTTTGAAGTGCACCTAAAGGTACTTTTACTTACTACTTTGTGTGATTCTTAAATGATGGTAGTATGGCAATTATATTATTTTGAGAGAGGCTCTCTCTTTTCCAAAATAAAAAAAGTGAAATATAGCAAATCAAACCCAAACTCCTGAATTCCATGGCACATAGCACATACAAAAACATACACAGCAATGTACAGGAGAAATTCAGTATACAGTTTCTGAAATTAAGTGAAAGATCACTTTCTACTTATCTAAATAAGGTGATTTACACCTTGTCTTTACTTTTTAATTTGGATGTTTGAAATCATTAATTTGTCCTTTGGTAATATATTTGAAAGTACTGATAAAATGAATCAGGGGACAAAGGTATAGATTACAAAACAAAGTACACAGCCTTATTAACTCAATAATCATGATAGAAATTAAAGCTCTTGAATAATTACTTAAAGGAAAAAAAGCTCAGGGCCTAAATAATTATAATGAGAAAACCTCAAACCTTCGAGGTACAGATAAATCTACTCCTAAAAGCACAGAAAACAATAAAAACAATTTTATAATCTTAACCAGAAACTGACGAAAAACTTAAAAAAATACAAAAGACAGTACTAAAGAGGAAATCACGCAACAGTGTAAATATAAGTGTATACACCTTTTTCTTTTTAAAGATTTTATTCATTTATTTGACAAAGGGAGAGACAGTGAGAGAGGGAACACAAGCAGGGGGATTGGCAGAGGGAGAAGCAGGCTTCCTTCTGAGTAGGGAATCTGATGTGGGGCTCAATCCCAGCACCCTGGGATCATGACCTGAGCCGAAGGCAGACATCCAACAACTGAGCTACCCAGGTGCCCCTAAGTGTATAAATCTTTTTTTTTTTTCTTAAAGATTTTATTTATTTGACAGAGAGAAACACAGCCAGAGAGGGAACACAAGCAGGGGGAGTGAGAGAGGGAGAAGCAGGCATCCTGCTGAGCAGGGAGCCCGATGTGGGGCTTGATCCTGGGTCTGGGGGATCATGACCTGAGCCGAAGGCAGTCGCCCAAGCAACTGAGCCACCCAGGCACCCCATAAATCTTAATGGCAGATAAATTCAATATACTGAAAAGACAACTGTTTCCCATCAAATAAGTAGAGTTTATTCCAGAAATGTAATGGTGATTTTTTAAACTTAAAAAGGAAAAAAATAGTACAGATTGGTCCTATATGCCCATTATCTAGCTTCCCCTCTAAGGGTAATATTTTAATTACTGTACGTTACCGAAACCAGGAAAGTAACACCAGCACAATTATTACACCATAAACCCCCCTCAGATTTCAAGAGTTTTGGAGTCATTGATTTTCTAGTGTATCTTTATATACAGTTCTATAACATTCGGCTACATGTATACATCTGTACAACTACTACCATAATTGAGATAAAGAAATGCTCTGTCACAACAATGAAACTCCCCAGTGCTATTCCTTTATAGTCACCAACCCCAGGCTTTTTTTTTTTTTAAAAGATTTATTTATTTGAGAGAGAGGGAAAGAGAAAATCTTAAGCAGACTCCCTGCTGAGCATAGAGCCTGACATGGGGCTTGATCCCACAACCCATGAGATCATGATCTGAGCCAAAATCAAGAGTTGGACGTTCAACCCACTGAGTCACCCAGGTACCCCTGCAGACCTTCGTGTTTTAATAATAATTATGCACCAAATGCTCTTTTTAATTGAGAAGTACAGAATATGGCTTTCAGATTAAAGTAACTTACCTATTTGTCTCTTGCTATCATTTCTGAGTTGCTCATTTTCTGGTCTTGAAACTTTGTGTACTTCAGCTATAAAAGATACACAAAGTCAGGAATGAGCTCAGGACACAAAATCAGAAACTTCCGTGAAGTTCAAAATGGGAAAAACAAAGGAACCCAAGAAAAAAGCAAAAAATCTATACCCCCACCACCATCACTACTTTGAATCAAGTTTGAAAGACTGAACATTCCATCAAGTTCAGTTTAAACCTTCTAGGATCATTCACATACAGTAAATCTTTTAAATGAAAAATAAGGTGAATGGAAAATGTTGATCCGTCAATTAATGAATAGTAAATAGCTAAAGTTCTACCTCGCCTGTGCTCTTGATTCTCTATTGCTTTTTGGCTGGTAGATGGTAAAGGCCTGGTTGATACAGGGCTCCTTCTCCCAACAGGTGCTGGAGCAGGTAAGTGGGCCGAGGCGGTCTGTACTGCTTGTTCCATGGTTGGGCTTTTTCTCAAAGGGTCTAACTGAGGGCTTGAACGACCTAAAACGTAACCAAAAGATAAGAAACTACCCTATCCTCTGGGGATTTCAAAATAATCTAGACCCTCAAAAAAAAAAAAAAAAAAAAAAAAAAAGTCTACAGTTTTATTTCTGTCAATTTAAATCCTTAGCACGAATCTGAATTCATCTATTTAGACCAGAGTTTAAACTGGTTATCTTTAGTGGGCTGGGTATTATGCTAGTAGAGAAACATTGATAAAAACCCCAAACTCCCAACAACCAACCAACCAACCAACCTATGGAACTTTATTTGTATTTCTACCTGGTGGAGTGAGATTTAAGTAACTTTCTCAAAAACTGCTGCCTGGACAAGACTTCCCAGGAATACTATCAAAGATCATGCTGTATGCAGGTAGCATATAGGCTTTCCCCAATAGTGACAACCATG
This sequence comes from Spilogale gracilis, assembly GCA_004023965.1. NCBI lineage: Eukaryota > Metazoa > Chordata > Mammalia > Carnivora > Mephitidae > Spilogale > Spilogale gracilis. Next base: position 167,098 of record PITA01000875.1, read on the forward strand.
ACATTATACTGACACTTCTGGCATTATTTCCAGAGGGTAATCCTAAAATTTTTAGTACTTTCTGAAGATATGTCTAAAGTGGTACTTTCATATTTATAGGTACTACCTCCATTACAGTTCCATTATAAAGAAAGTAAAGAACTAGAAAGTTAGACAGGTAAAGTCCTTCAATACCCCAGGGGCTTGGGAAATTATACATCAATATCCAAAGGCCAGCAACAAATACTGCCTTCAGATAATAACAGTTGCCATATTCATTTCTGGCCATCTGAAAGATCTTTTGGAAGTTTCTGCTTAATATGAGTTGTGCACTCACAAATTCCATTCTTCCTTTTATGAGGTCAGAGCCTGGTCACAGTATGCACAGAAGAATGCAGTATCAGATGCTCCCATCATGTTTTGTCTCTACGCTGGCTCTAAATCTCTGCTCAAGGTGCTCTCGTACCCCATGACACAGCATGGGCTATGTTTTGCTTAAGAAGATTATGCTCATTTCATGTAAAAAAAAATTCCAAGTATGCTGCCAATGTCACTACCCACCAGTGCATATTACAGTCTCTGACCACTGGTGAACTGGTGATTGCTGACAACGCACCGGTAATTTGCACCAGATGCTTCAGGGACCATTTATTAGTAATTTCCCCAAGTTTATGGTTAAAGTATGTAATTACAAAATGTATCAAATATCCAGCCATTAATGCCGAAGTTGACTCTACCATTAAGAGAAACAGTGCAATGTTCCCATTGATCACAACAGGAACCATGGAGGTTTGTAGAAGTTCGGACCTATGAGAAAACATTTTGTGATCATGTATCACCATACACAGTGATTTACTTATAAAACAACTCTTAAGTTTTTTGAAAAGACTTGTTCAATTTTACATTAAATGATCTTATAAAATTCTTTTTTTTTTTTTTTAAAGATTTTATTTATTTGACAGAGAGAAACACAGCGAGAGAGGGAACACACCAGGGGGAGTAAGAAAGGGAGAAGCAGGCTTCCCGCCGAGCAGGGAGCCTGATGTGGGGCTTGATCCCGGGTCTCCGGGATCATGACCTGAGCTGAAGGCAGTTGCTTAACCAACTGAGCCACCCACGTGCCCCTAAAGTTCTTTTTTCTTAAAAAAAAGATTAACCACAGAGAGCATGAGCAGCAGAGAGAAGTAAAGAGGGAGGGACAAGTGGACTCCTACTCAGCTCAATCCCAGGACCTCGGGTTCATGACCTGATCTGAAGACAGACACTTAACCAACTGAACCACCCAGGTGTCCCTATCTTCTAAATTTCTAAACCTTGTCTCATCGAGGCTTTTGAGAAAAGAATCCTATGATCCCTAACTGTTGCAGAACCACAAGTGATGGGGCGATCAAAGCAAGCAAGAAGTAGTCTGCTGTGTACTTTTTTGTTTATTTTTAAAGATTTTATTTATTAGAGGAGAGAGAAAGAAAGTATGTGTGCACACAAGGAGGGGTAGTGTCAGGCAGAGTGAGAAGCAGGCTCCCCACTGAGTAAGGAGCCCAGTATGGGACTCCTGGGATCATGACCTGAGCCTAAGGCAGACTGAGCCATCCAAGCATCCCCTGCTGTGTACTTTCAAAACCTTTGTGACTGAAGTCTTCTAGTCATACTGGCAGCTGTGTTATCCACAGGGAAATGCACGTAATGCTAGACATATCATTAGGAATAAATCCAGAAGCTGGTTTTCACATAACTGAAACACACCCCTCTGACTTATCTGCATATTCTTACCAGTTCAAAGAAAACTCTACGTATTTTAATTTTGTAAAGTTCTTAAGATTTCACTGATGACACTTAAATGCAGAGTCCCAGGCTTTCTCCATCACTGCTTTATATAAATACACTTCTTATAAGTACTTAAAAAAATTTTTTTTTTAAAAGATTTTTATTTATTTGACAGAGAGAAACAGCTAGAGAGGGAACACAAGCAGGAGGAGTGAGAGAGGGAGAAGCAGGCTTCCCATGGAGCAGGGAACCTGGGAAAAATTTTTAAATAATCTATTTAAAATTTATTTTACTCCTAAGTATGAGGGAAGGAATAGATATCTACTTTTCCCAAATGATCAGGCAATTATCTATCCCAATATCACTTATTGGATAGCCAGCTTTCCTCTACTAATTTAAGAATATTTTTATCATATATTAATCACTTATTTATATTTGGAACTACTTCTGACTTTTATTCCTGTATTGTTCTACTTTATGTGTACTTTATTATCAAGTAGGTAAGCCCTATGTCATTACTTTCATTTGAAAAATATGTCTAACTATACATCCATGTTTATTTTTACCATGTCTTTTATTAAGTTTTCTTACTATTCTATTTGAATTTATTAAAAATATAGTAAATTTAATTAATACGAGACACAAGGTCTTCCTAGTACTAAATCTTTGTATCTAGGAATAAGATCTGTTTCTCTGATTACCTGTGACTTCTTTTATGTCCCTCTACTACATTTTGTATTTTCTACAGAGGTCTGTCATATTTGTTATTTATTTTATATTTAATTTCTGTTTCTTATTATTATATCTTCTTTAACTCCATTACATAGTCAGTGGGTTACATTTCAGAACAACTATTGCTTTTTATGTGTGGAACTTTGTAGTTTACCTCTAATTTCAGTCCTTTAGTTCTAGGTTTTTCAGTGAATTCTCAATTCTAAGTAGACACTGCACTGGCAAATACTACGAATTCCAGTACTTATGCTTATTTCATTTTCATGTGTTCCTGATTAAGCTTAAAATTTCAGAATGATGCTGAGTAGTAATGCTACTAGGCATCCTGACTTATGATTTTAATAAGTGCTTCAATATTAAGGTTAATGTTCACCATTGATTAAAACAGTTAACATCTACTAAGCACTAAGTGTTAGGTGCTATGCCAGGGGCATTGCATACATTTTTAAATATGTAATTCTCCCAGTGAGTTACTTACCAATAAAGCCCCATTTTATTTTATTCTTATTTATTTTTTAAAGTTTTATTTATTTACTTTAGAGAGTATGTGTGGGGGAGGGGAGGGTGAGAGAAAATGGAGCAGATTCCAAACTCAGAACAGACTGCATTGTGGGGCTTGGATCCCATGATCAGGACCTGAGCGAAAACTGCAAGTTGGCCACTCAACCGACTGCCACCCAGGTGCCCTTTATTTTATTTTTTATAAAGATTTTATTTTTAAGTAATCTCTATAACCCAACGTGGGGCTCAAATCCACAAAACCAAAATCAAGTCATATGCTCTACCAACTGAACCAACCAGGTGCCCCTCAAGTCCCATTTTAGAGTTTAGAAAACTAATGCTTAAAAAGATGAATTTTATTTAAGAAAGAGTTTTCAAAAAAAAAAAAAGATTTTATTTATTAGAGATAGAGCACACGCAGGGGGAAGTGACAGGCAGAGGGAGAAGCAGGGTAAGAATGAATTTTTTTTTTAAAGATTTTATTTCTTTATTTGATAGAGAGAAGCACAGCTAGAGAGAACATGAGCAAGGGGAGTGAGAGAGGGAGAAGCAGGCCTCCTGCAGAGCAGAAAGCCTGATGTGGGGCTTGATCCTAGGACTCTGGGATCATGACCTGAGCCGAAGGCAGACAGTTAATGACTAAGCAACCCAGGTGCCCCAAGAAAGAAAAAAAAACCCCAAAAGAGCTATAGAGAAATATATACTTCTGTTAACCTATGAAGAAGTCTGAAGGATATACAACAAAAAGTAATTATTTGTTTTTTACGAATAGTGGGACTATGGGTGTTTTTATTTTCTTCCTTATACTTACTGTATTTCTAATTCATTTGCAATTAATCTTTAGAATGTTAAAAAAATTGAAAATTATTTCAAATCAGTATGAATGACAGTAACTATTTCAAAATATCTAAAGTGAGATACATAGGACCCTGTTTAGTATTAACTTGATTTTACCTTCAACAGCTTTAAACCATATTATCCTGTGACTATAGACAGTATCCTTCTGAAATGACTACACTGTTTTATTCAACGTAAACATCCATATAAAGCAACGAGCCAGTAACCACCACTTCAGCTGCAGATAAAAATTAGATACAGAATCTTGGAACCACCGAAGATCATAAAACTGGTTGGTAGAAATATAGATCTAAAAAAATTAAACAGGATCCTTTAAGAAGCTAATTACAATGCATATTGCCAAACTCCAAGGATTCTGATATAGCAATTGTCAGAACCTACATTTTTAAGAAGCACTCCAAATGATTTGGGTGTGGATGGTCCACACTAAGAACCACTGCTCTAGATCCTGTGAGGATGCTAGGAAAGACCCAACAGCACAAAGAATAGTGCATCTTCAACAGTGAGTCTGGGACTAATCTGATACATTTAAGTATTATATACAAGTTATATAACTGCCTTGCAAAAAACTGTCAAACTTAGAGAATGTTCACTGGTTCCCAGTTTTATGATCTGAGGAATTTTAAGAGTCTTAACAGTGGATGTCTTTCGATAATATACTTATTACAACAGCAACAAGGAGAAGAATCTTAAAAGGACCAAATAGAAAAGGTATATGTGATCTGCAAGCTGCAAAAGCTCTTACATTCAAAGAGAAAGACAAAACCACTGAAGATGTTAGGAATGGTTTATATGAAAGAAAAAATGGCTTACCTTGAGATAACTGTGTTTTTAGCGATCTTGTATCCTGTGTAAAGGCAGAACCAACTGCACTACTTTGGGATAGGGTACCACTGTTTGATGTTTCTGTTCCAAAGGATGTCAAAGAGCTTCCAGCTTTAAGAAATGTTTTTTTTTAAATGACAAAAAAATATATATTTTTAAATTTAAAACCTTTCAATTATATCAATATATAATTTTAATGGTAATAACTGTTGCCACCCCTCCCCTCTGCAACACACATGCAAATTAATAACCCTGGAAATTAACAAAAGTGCATAAAATAGTTTGAGAAATCTTTTACACTATATGAAAAAGAGCAAACTAATATATACCCCAGCATCCTCAGATGCAAACAATTTTTGTAATAGCAATATTGTCCTAGACTGTTAGATAGAACAGCAAGGGCCGATGTTAGCCACAGAAGTAGCGAAATGGTGTGTTCTACACCAATATTGTGGTCTAATTATTTTAATACTGAGTATCTGCACAAACAGCCAAATTAGCAAATAGGTCTATGAAGAGCTTGTCCAGCATTTCCAAGGCACTAGCCAAGGGACTCCTGTTCATTTTAATGCTTCCCTCCAGGATGGTACTATGGGCTCCATTCTGCTTAAAGCAACCACAAAAAATTCTGGTAATGTGAATTAAAAAATCCCTAAGAAGGGCCCAAATTCTTTTGCTATATGAGGTTATGTCAATCCTCTCTAAATTTCCATAGTTCTTACTGATCATTCACTTTTCTTATGCTGTGTTCTTTTCTGACTTAATATTTAATCTATGTGGGTTTTCTTCAGCAGGAACTATTTCAGTAGCCCTTCCTCTCCCATTTCTAAATCCAATTTAAAAATGGTAATCAGAATGATCTCTTGTGAGATACAGATATTTAACTACATTACCACAGTGTTTAGGACCCTGCAATGGCTTTCCGTTGGCCTTAAGATAGAAGTTTGGATTACTTACCTCAGTTTATCAGGCCTTCCCTTTACCTGTCTACCTCTTTTCTCACCACTTTCCTTACTTTCATCAGTCTACTCCATAGAAGTTAACCCATCTGCTCTTGAACATTTGAAGATCATGATCATGCTTCTAGCAATCTTCTGATTTCCCAGCTAAGTAACTCCAGTTCCTTCAACCATTACTTACCTTCCCACTGTCTATAACACTGCCCCCTTCAATTTAATAAATCCTAGTTGTTCATATCCCTTTGAAAACAGGGCATCATAACCTAGCACAGAATCTCAGATAATGAGAATCACTGGGACTCCTGTGAAGGTGGAATCTAGTCAGGCTACAGCCCTGGCCAGCTCAGGAGTGGCCTAACATAACTTCCCACATTGTCAGAAACGTGGGGACTAATGCTCTCAATGACTGTGGGAAGTAAAATCCATCCCATTATCCCTAGTATTTCTGCAATGACCAAGACATAAGCCACTCTGATGATACGTAGTCTTATTTGCTTACTGTTTTGTTTCCTCACGTCCTCCGTCCTCCAACCTCCCACTGCTTGCCCCCCAGTTAGCAAACTCTTCTATGTATCTTTATTTCCTCCATCTTTTCTCTGAGCTCCTGGTTGTACCACACCCATGTTTCTTACTCTAATTCACTTAACTGGTTTATCTCAAAAAATAATAATAATAATAATTTTTAAAAAAGATTTGAGAGCAAGCGAGTAGAGGGGAGAGGCAGAGCAAAAGGGAGAATCTTAAGCAGACTCCACACTAAGTGCAGTCAGGCTCAATCTCATGAACCTGAGATCATGACCAGAGCCCAAAACAAGAGTTGGACAATTAACTGACTGGGCCACCCAGGCACCCCTCAAGTTGTTTTTTATGTATGGTGGAAGGCATGGGCCAAAGTTAATTTTTTCAAAATACATACTGGTTAAGGAGATTTCTCACTCCCCACTAAAATGTACTGACATCTCTGTTTTTTTTTTTTTTAATTTGACAGAGAGGGAACAAAAGCAGGGGGAGTGAGAGAGGGAGAAGCAGGCTTCCCGCCGAGCAGGAAACCTGATGTGGGACTCGATCCCGGGTCTCCGGGATCATGACCTGAGCTGAAGGCAGTTGCTTAACCAACTGAGCCACCCAGACGTCCCGACATCTCCGTTTTAAATCACTATTTAAGTAGGTCTATTTCTGTACTCCCTATTCTTTATTCCCGGTATATCTGCCTATCCTTGTACCATTAAGTCACTATTCTTTTTAAATTTTTTAAAAAGATTTTATTTATTTATTTGACATAGAGAGAGATCACAAGTAGGCAGAGAGGCAGGCAGAGAGAGAGGAGGAAGCAGGCTCCCTGCTGAGAACCCAATGGGGGCCTCGATCCCAGGGCCCTGAGATCACGACCCAAGCAGAAGGCAGAGGGTTTAACTCACTGAGTCACCCAAGCACCCCGAAGTCACTGTTCTGATTTCTCTGACTTTATAGCCACCTTTATGCCCCCTTTCTTCAAGACTGTTTTGGCTATTCTAGGTTTTGTATTTTCATATAAATATTAGAATCAGCATGTCAATTTTCTACCTTCCTTCTTTCTTTCTGAGAGAGACCATGAATGGGGGTGGGGAGGCAGAAGGAGAGAGAGACTCCCAAGCAGGCTCCATGTCCAGCGCAGAGCCCAACATGGGACTTGATCTCACAACCCTGAGATCATGACCTGAGCCGAAATCAGGAGTCAGATGCCCCACCAACTGAGCCACTCAGGCACCCCTGTAAATTTCTATTTTAAAATGTCTACTGGGATTGTTTGCTCTAGAAGTCAACTTTGGGAAAAATATTACCTTAAAAATAATACTGAATTTTTCAACTCATGAGCTTAGATCAAGTCTCCATTTATTTAGAACTTTAATTTCTCTTATTAAAGGATGTTAGGTAGCATCCCTGGCCTCTACCCTCTACATACTAGTCGTAATAATCAAAAATGTCTCCATACGTTACTAAATGTCCCCTGCAGGAGGAAGGTAAAATTAACCGTCCTCCACTGAGAACCACTGTTGTAGATATTTTCAAACATCTTCTGTTATATCTGATGTTACTAGTGCTACCTGCAAGCTGTGGTGCTTTTTACATTTCACTTCTCAAAAATCTGCTCTAGATCACGTTAATAAACTACAAGTGACTAGATAATAAATATTTAGGCTTTTCAGGCCATATGGCCTCTGTTGTAACTATGTAACTTTGCCTATGTAGAGTAAAAGCAGCCATAAACAACATACAGTAAATGGCTGTGCCTGTACTCCAATAAAACTTTATACAAACAGGAGGCTGAGTGGATCCAGTCCAGTTCAGACCACACTTTGCCAACTCATCTGTTCTAGAATAAAAAAACAACAGTTCATTTTGCACATGTACCATGTATTCCCTTACCATACTAAATCCACTCATTCATTCCAATGTTTGAATATTCTTTTGCATTTTCTACGTACACAATCATGTCACCACCTTCAGAGGCATTTTTAGTTCTTCCTTTTCAATTTTTGTATCTTTTTTCTTGACTTTGTGTATGTAAACTTTTCATTTCACTGATCAAATTTAGGAAATTCCCTCCCATTCCTCAGTTGTTGATAAGTAGGTGCTGAATTTTATCAAATGTCTGTTCTGTATCTCTTAGGATTATAGCTTTTCTCCTTTAATCTGTTAATGTGGTAAATTACTAATGATTTTCAAATGTTAAAACATTTTTGCATTTCTGTGATAACTTTGCCATTGTCATTATGTACTATTCTTTTTATGAACTGCTGGCTTTCACTGCTAATACTGTGTTACAGATTCTTTTTTTTTTTTTTTTGAGATTTTATTTATTTATTTGACAGAGAGAAACACAGCTAGAGAGGGAACACAAGCAGGGGCAGTGAGAGAGGGAGAAGCAGGCTTCCCGTCAAGCAGGGAGCCCAATGTGGGACTTGATCCCGGGACTCCGGGATCATGACTTGAGCCGAAGGCAGTTGCTTAACCAACTGAGCCACCCAAGTGCCCCTGTGTTAAGGATTTTTAAATACACGTCCACAGAGATGGTGGACATGTATTTTTTTTTTTCTTGTAATGACCTCATTAGATTTTGGTATCTTAGCTGAGATATAGTGGTTTTTTTTAAAAAATATTATTTATTTATTTATTTATTTATTTGACACAGAGAGAGAGAGGGAGAGAGAGACAAGAGAGAGGGAACACAAGCAGGAGGAGCGGGAGAGGGAGAAGCAGGCTTCCTGCTGAGCAGGGAACCTGATGTGGGGCTTGATCCCAGGGCCCAGGACCCTAGGATCATGACCAGAGCCAAAGGTAGCCACTTAACAACTAAGCCACCCAGGCGCCCCGGATATTGTGTTTTTACTTCCTGCTTGGGTTTAGGAAAAGTTGTATTTTTCAAGGAGTTTGCCTACTTTACCTATGATGTCAAATTTGTTGACATAAACTCATTCATAAGACCTGTCCTTTAAGGTTCTATACTGATATCTGCTTTTCATTCCTCATATTGGTAATTTGGGTCTTCTTTTTTTCCCTGATCAGTCTTGCTAGGGCCTGGCTTTGTTGATGTTATGTATATTTTGGCTTCTTTTCTTATTTACTTAAGATTATTTATTTAAATTCACTTTAGTGGGGCGCCTGGGCAGCTCAGTTGTCTGCCTTGGGCTCAGGTCATGATCCTAGGCTTCTGGGCCCTGGGATGGTGCCCCACATTAGGCTCCCTGCTCAGCGGGAAGCCTGCTTCTCCCTCTCCTACTCCTCCTGCTTGTGTTCCCTTTCTCGCTGGGTCTCTGTCAAATAAATAAATAAAAAGTAAATAAATAAATTCAATTTAATGTAGATTATTAGTTACTGGGGTAGAATTTAGTGATTTATCAGTTGCATGTAACACCCAGTGCTCATTACACCAAGTTCAAGTTATTTTGGCTTGCTTCTATTTCATTGGTATATGCTTTTAATTTTTTCTCCTATTATATTTGGGCTAATTTTCTTTCCTTTATTCTTAGCCTGGCAGTCTAGAGCACTAATTCTAAAACACTCTTATTTTCTAATATATGCATTAAAATTATGAAATTTTTAAAATGTATAAAATTTCCTCTAAGCTCCACTCACAAATTTTGATATGATCATTACAAATTATTTTCTAGTTTCTCTTATGCTTTCTTTCTTTGATTCATTAGTGATTTCTAAGTTTGCCCAATTTCCAGTTATTTGGAAATTTTCAAGTTATATTTATTTAACTTATGGTTATGAGAACATACCATGCATGATTTCAGTCCTGAATTTAATGTAATGTGTCCTATGGCTCAGGATTTCACCTATTAAGTGGATTTTACCATCCATTAAGTGGTTCATGTTTACATGAAGAGTCTATATTCTACAGTTTTTGGGGTGCACTATTTTATAAAAGTTACATCTAGGATTTTAAAAACTTCCTGACGAACAGTCCTCTGTATCATTAGGAAGAATCCTTCTTATCTCTAGTAGTACCTCTGGATCTTTAATTTCTTTGTCTGATGTTAATTTGTCCAACACAGTTTTGTTATTAGTATTTGTATGGTATGTCATGCTGTTTTTTATTCTTTTCCCTTCTTTTTAGCAACCACTGATATGCTTGCTAATTAATACAATGGATATTACAAAAATGGTGATTTTCTCTACCATTCATTAGCTGGGACTTTTCTGTTAAAAAAGAGCACTGGTTGGGCACCTGCTTGGCTCAGCCGAAGAACATGTGACTCTTGATAGCAGAGTCGTTAAGTCTGAGTCTCATGCTGGGTATAGAGATTACTTACATAAATAAACTTAAAAAAAAAAAAAAAAAAGAGCACTGTTTCCCCCTTCTTTTTTCAAGGGGCCCATGTTCCTTCTAGTGGGGAATGGTACTTAGAAACCAAGAACTGGGTCTATACATATTCTTTGCTATAGGGTATCATTGCTTCTAGGTCCTTTCTATGAAAAAAGTCAGAAAATAACCAGTTTTTAAAAAACAAGTTCACATTCATGCTTCCAACTCACATTCAACACCACAGGGTTGTTCCTTACCCCTGTATTTCTTTCTCCCTTCTCCAAGGGAAAGACAGCATTTTCCAAGATCACTATATTAGTCATTTGCCCTATCCCATATTACATACCAAACAGTTTCAAAATTAACATGAATACCACTACTAATTACGAAGCCTAAGTCAAAGGTTTTTTACCATTCTATTTGTTCTTACAATATACCTCCACTATGTCCGAGTGTAAAAGTTACTTTTTTTTCTGTGTGGTTGTACTATCAATTTGATATACACTTAGCACCAGTTATTTCTGTTTGTATCCATTCAATTTTAGAATTTATTTTTTCCCATCCTTTTTGATTTTGTTAGTAAGCAAAACATTTACATACTTGAAAAGTCACAACTACATAAAAAAGTGCATTTATAAAAAGGAATTAATTTTAATAAAATGTGTTAACATACTAATGGGTTTCAAGATATACCTGAAACCGGATTTGTGATGCAGAGAAACAAGATAAACTGATAAATGCTTATTTCAATTGAGTTAAAAAAGATTAAGGGTGCGGTGTCTGGGTGGCTGAGAGGGTTGAGCTCTGCCTTTGGCTCAGGTCATGATCTCAGGGTCCTGGGATCGAGTCCCACATCAGGCTCTCTGCTCAGCGGGGAGCCTGTTTCCCCCTCTCTTCTGTCTGCCTCTCTGCCTGTTTGTGATCTCTCTACCAAATAAATAAATAAATAAATAAATAAATAGTATTCTTTACTGTGAAAATTTCAGTAAAGGTATATTCTAAAAGAGCTAAAATGCACAGCTATAAAAACAACACTGAACTGATCTGTTTATCAGTGCTTTCTTAGTGTTAATGCTTCTAAAACACCCTTATAATAAACAAAGCACCACTTCCTCAAACCCGTTATAGGTAAGTATCTTTTCACATTCTACCTAATATAAATACTCAATGGCATTATTCTTATTCTCTAATAACAGTATTATCTCCAATCCCCTTTTCCCATCCTGTTGTGTGAAAATGCTTATTTTATGACTTTTTTTCTTAGATTATTTTTTTAGTAATCTCTACACCCAATATGGGGCTTGAACTCATGACCCCGAGATTAAGAGTTACATGCTCTTCCAACTGAGTCAGCCAGGTACCCCAGAAAAAAATGCTTATTTTAAATGGATGTATTTTATGCAAATTTAAAGTAACACTCAATGATATTTGGCAATTGAATAGATCTAGATTTAAAAAAAAAAAGGTGACCATTCTGAGATGACCTTCATAGAACTACCAGGTACTAGGAACATTAAATAAAGCCTTTAAATTAATATGTTACAGAAGGAACACCCACATGTCCGTAAATTTGTGGTAAAACAGGTAAATTTTAAAAAAGAAAGAGAAAAGAGAAAGAAAAAAGCGCAACATACCAACACCGACAGCACCAAACTGCTGCCCGACTAATGAACTTGGACTGAACTGACTGTATGTCGACATCCTGCCAAAAGGTCCATAGGAACCCACTGACTGGAATGAAGAAGTAGATGAGCCTAGTGAAGACTGAAGAAAGATCATGGGTTATTTTTCCAGGCTCTACACAACATGTATATAATGAAAAAATTAAATATTTACATTTCTAAAGAAAACTTTAAATTGTAACTATCAGATACAAAAGCAACTATAATAACCTACAAGATGCATTCATTATCTAAACAGTTTAACAATCTCCTGATTTCAGTATTTGTATATACATATCAATTATACTTGATGTGATTTATAAATATATTTTTCTACAGTTTAGTGGAGTTAAAAGTTTTACAGCAGGTTTAGGAAAGAACCAAAGAAAAGTTACTTGAATAAATAAAAAACTTTGAAGAAAAAAATATGGGAAAAATTACATTTGGCTATGCTGAGTTTTAGTCTGGTGCTGATAAAAACAAGATATCTCGGGGCGCCTGGGTGGCTCAGTCGTTAAGCGTCTGCCTTCGGCTCAGGTCATGATCCCGGACTTCCGGGATCGAGCCCCACATCGGGCTCCCTGCTCTGCAGGAAGCCTGCTTCTCCTTCTCTCACTCTCCCTGCTTGTGTTCCCTCTCTAGCTGTGTTTCTCTCTGTCAAAGAAATAAATAAAATCTTTAAAAACAACAAAAACAACAACAAAAAACCCAAGATATCTCACTTGTGATTTTGCTCCTATTTCAATCATTTGAGGTGCACTACTAAATTTACAGGAAAGAGATGCAGAAACAAACTAACCCACACAAGACCACTTACATTTTTATTATTTATTTACTTGTTTGTTTGTTTATTTACTTAAGTAAGTTCCATGTTCAACATGGAGTCCAATGTGAGGCTGGAACTCATAACCCTGAGATCAAGGTCTGAGCTGAGATCAAGAGTCAGATGCTTAACCAACTGAGCCACCCAGGTGCCCCCAAGACCATTTTTTTTTTTAGATTTTTATTTATTTATTTATTTATTTGACAGAGAGAGACAGATCACAAGTAGGCAGAGAGGCCGGCAGAGAGAGAGGAGGAAGCAGGCTCCCTGCCGAGCAGACAGCCTGACGCAGGCCTCGATCCCAGGACCCTGAGATCATGGCCCGAGCCGAAGGCAGAGGCTTTAACCCACTGAGCCACCCAGGTGCCTGACCATTTATATTTTTAAATATATGTATCATTAAATTAAGAACATTTTGCAAAAATTTTAACTTACTAATACACCTAATTAACCAACTGAGCTACCCAGGTGTGCCCCAAGACTATTTACATTTTTAAATATATATATCATTAAGTTAAAGAACATTTTACAAAACTTTTAACTTACCAAACCTAAAATGTTTTATAGAACATATATATGTGTACTACATATTCATTTATCTTAATATAAAATATCTCATAATACGAATAAGTGTACTAATGACCAAAACGATATAAGCTCACTGATGGTAGGACCCTTGTCTGTGTGTCTGCAGCTAGCACCCAGCACCTGGCAGGGGTTCAATAAATACTATTGGATGTATGAATCCAAAGGTCAAAAGTCAAAATTTATGGTGACTCAAAGTTATTCAACACCAGTATGACTTATGTTTTCTTGGTCCTTCTGATTCCATAAAGCTGATAACTTAAAAATAACTATTTCCTTAGAGAATTATCAGAAGATCTATATAAAACACAGCCAGTTAACACCACTCCCTGGTGTAGGCTATCTTTACTAAAATGTGTCTCTTCTCCCTCCACTTAAGAAAATTCACATTTTCTCAGGATTCACTCAGACTTACTTCCTTAAAAGTTGGACTTAATAAGGAATTGGGGGAAAGAAGAGAGAATTTCTTCATTTATGTTCTAAGAATAAATTTAATTATTTCTTATTAAAAACTTATATTTAAGAAAGATAAATACATTAAATAAATGTTAAAAGATACTTTCTCTTTTTTCCCTTTTTAAAAAATTTATTTTTATTTTTAAATTTTTTTATTTTTATTATTTTTTAAAGATTTTATTTATTTGACAGAGCGAAACACAGCCAGAGAGGGAACACAAGCAGGGGGAGTGAGAGAGGGAGAAGCAGGCTTCCCGCTGAGCAGGGAGCCCGATGTGGGACTCGATCCCGGGTCTCCGGGATCATGACCTGAGCTGAAGGCAGTCGCTTAACCAACTGAGCCACCTAGGCGCCTCTTTTTTTTTTTTTTTTTGCCATTTTTAAAAAAGATTTTATTTTTAGGGCATCTGGGTGGCTCAGTCAGTTAAGTGTCAGTGTTTGGCTCAGGTCATAATCCCAGGGTCCTAGAATCGAGTCCCATAGAGGGCTCCCTGCTTAGGAAGGAGTCTGCCTCCTCCCTCTGCCCCTCCTCCCCAATTGTGCTCATGGTTTCTTAAATAAAATCTTTAAAAAAGATTTTATTTTTTAAAAAAGATTTTATTTTTAAGTAATTTCTATGCCCAACATGGGGCTCAACCTGTAACCCTGAGATCAATAGTTGCACACCCCACCAACTGAGCCAGCCAGGCACCTCTCTTTTTATCCATTTTAATTTTATATACTGCTAATTATTTTCTTTAGAAGAGTTCATTAGGTATTTTAATATTAGAAGACAAATCTTATGTAAGGTAATATATATTCTAAGAATCTGTTTTGTGGAAAACTAAGATTTTTCACAGCATAAAATAGGGAAAGTTATGGGGCACCTGGGTGGCTCAGAGGGTTAAGTCTCTGCTTTTGGCTCAGGTCATGATATCAGGGTGCTGGGATCGAGTCCCACATAGGGCTCTCTGCTCAGTGGGGAGCCTGCTTCCCCTTCTTTCTCTGCCTGCCTCTCTGCCTATTTGTGATCTCTCTCTCTGTCAAATAAATAAATAAAATCTTAAAAAAAATAGGGAAAGTTACTTTTAAAAAATCTAAAAGTATTACATTACTTAAAAAATCTACAAGTATGTTTTAGTGCAAGTGACCAAAGACTGGCAAGAAAAAGGGTTGAGAAGAAAACAGAGAGAAAAATCATGGGGGCCATAAGCTTTTAATCAGCCATGCCCTAAAATGAAAACATTCCTATGTCAATCTGCTTCCTCTGCTGTTGTAACTAAAATTCAGGCAATTTCTATATATTTCCAATTATTATATAAACAAGCATATTATGTAATGAATATCGTCCTCCATTCATAATTTATAATCCTTTAGAAATCATGTATCTCTTTTTAATATAAATTTTTAATTTCTTTTATTGAGAATACTTAGGTCTTTTTTCATACCTTATTTTATTTATTTTTTGAAAGATTCTATTTATTTGTCAGAGTGAGGGTACAAGTGGAGGGGTGGCAGGCAGAGCAGGCAGAGAGAGAAGCAGACTCCCCGCTGAGCAAGAAGCCTGATATGGGACTGGAATCCAGGACCCTGGGATCACGACCTGAGCCAAAGGCAGATGCTTAACAGACTGAATCACCCAGGTGTCCCTTTTTATACCTTATTTAGAGAATCGAGCAATATACCTGTGCATGTTAAAATTCTTCTTTTTTTTTTTTTTTTTTTAAAGATTTTTTTATTTATTTGACAGAGAGAAACACAGCTAGAGAGGGAACACAAGCAGGGGGAGTGAGAGAGGGAGAAGCAGGCTTCCTAATGAGCAGGAAGCCCGATGTGGGGCTCGATCCCGGGTCTCCGGGATCATGACCTGGGCCGAAGGCAGTGGCTTAACCAACTGAGCCACCCAGGCGCCGCAGCATGTTAAAATTCTTTTATGTTCGTGTTACATTATACAAAACTGCATGCATACTATGTTGTGTGTGTGTGTGTGTGTGTGTGTGTGTGTGTGTGTGTGTGATACCAGTATAATTTATTACTTTTTCCCCCTGAACCTAATAATCTTACCTAAGAATAGTTATTATCACCCTGGTTTGTAATATGAACTAAATGTGAATAATAGAGTAAGTGACATGGATCCTGGATTCCAGAGCCTGACTGTCTGGTTCTGCCTAAATTACGGCTCAACCTTAATTTACTGCCTTATAGGGGCGCCTGGGTGGCTCAGTTGGTTAAGCAACTGCCTTCAGCTCAGGTCATGATCCCGGAGACCCGGGATCGAGTTTCACATCGGGCTCCCTGCTCGGCAGGAAGCCTGCTTCTCCCTCTCTCACTCCCCCTGCTTGTGTTCCATCTCTGGCTGTGTTTCTCTCTGTCAAATAAATAAAATCTTTAAAAAAAAAAAAAAAATTTACTGCCTTATAAAAATGAGAATTGTATTGCTATACTATAATTATAGTACCAAGCTCAGAAAGTATTATAAGGATTGACTCACTGTATGTGCAGTTGTTTGAATAGTACTGCTCATACAGTTAGAGCTCAATAAATGTGAGCTATTTTAATTTGCTAAAATTGGAAAATATTTTATGGTAAAAATAAATCCCTCTGCTATTTCTTACTCTTAGTCCCAATTTATGATCTAAAGAAAAAAACCTAGATGAAAACACTATCTAGGTATTTTAGGTATCTAGGTAACTAGGAAATGATAAGCCCATGAACATTCAATTGAAGAAAAACAAACAAACAAAACACCCCAAAACCAAAATCCAAGAGAGGTGAAAGTCCAGCCATGTACTTGAAGTTTTCTTGCATTCCAAGACAAGTTTACTCTCAGTTACCTGAACAATAGCTGGGTCCTGAGGCAAAGAACATTGTGGTTTTGGTGGTTCACAAACAGTGAGGTCTTTAATATCACTCCCACGGAATATGATGTATTCAAAGACTTCATCTCGAGGTGGTATTGGACGATCTGTTGGTCTGTCTTCTGTACCAAAGGACCGAACTGGAGAAAAACAGAGGATTAGAGATATATGTCTACTCATCATATTTAGGAAGTGCCTCTTAGAAAGGCACTCTTCCAAATACCAAAAAACAGCAGTTCTTAAATGTCATCTGTGAGAAAACATTCAAATACGCATTAATCTGTGGCTAAAGAAATTTCATTAAAAAAAGGAGGAAACGAGTAGTTCTGCCTAGAGCTAAAGGTACTCAGTCTAAAAGACAATCTGTATTATGAAGTCATGTTCTTTCTACCTTTTTAAAAAGATTTTATTTATTTATTTGACAGAGACAGAGATCACAAATAGACAGAGAGGCAGGCAGAGAAAGAGGGGGAAGCAGGCTCCCTGCTGAGCAGAGAGCCTGATATAGGACTCGATCCCAGGACCGAGATCATAACCTGAACCAAAGGCAGAGGCTTAACCCTCTGAGCCACCCAGGCGCCCTCTTTCTACATTTTCACTTATTCATATCTTTGGTGGTTGTGGTGAGAGGAGGTGTTATAAAATGTCCTCATTCATTGTGACTTTTTTTTTTTTTTTTTTTAAAAGATTTATTTGACAGAGAAACACAGCTAGAGAGGGAACACAAGCAGGGGCAGTGTGAGAGGGAGAAGCAGACTTCCTGCCAAGCAGGGAGCCCGATGTGGGGCTCGATCCCGGGTCTCTGGGATCATGACCTGAGCCGAAGGCAATGGCTTAGCCTACTGAGCCACCCAGGCGCCCCGTGACTTATTTTTATTATCATTCAGCAAAATAAAAAATTGGCAAACCTATGTGAGATTTCCTGCTAGGGGTTGGAATAGCAAGTGAAGATTTGCCCATCCACAAAATACCAAAGTTTGGGAAACTGAGCTTTTTAAAGAGAAGACAATGAAGGGAACATCTATCTCAGTAACAGGTCCTCTAGAAGCCAAGCCATGCAGCTGTCAGGTATTCAGCCCCAGGGGATAGCCTGAAATGCCCTAGTTACCTAAAATATCTACCTCATAATTAAATCTGATTATTTCAACACTTAAGACAGCAGTACTCAAAGTTAAACCACGGACCACCTACATCAGGATAAGCTGGCTAAAAAGATTTCTGGGATCCTATTCAAACCCACTGAATCAGACTTTCTGAGGAGAGGGTCCAGAAATTTGCATTTTAAACCAATTCTTCAGGAGTTTGTTATGAACACTAAAGTTTCATGTTCACTGTCTTAGACTTCTAAAAATGTCTGCACCCATAAAAGTTTCAAATAAGAAAGTTTGAAAGATCACATATTATCCATTTAAGAGTGTCCTAGAGGGAGTAAACCCCTTAAGAATGTGCAACGTTTTGGGTGCCTGGGTGGCTCAGTTGGTTGAGCGACTGCCTTTGGCTCAGGTCATGATCCCGGAGACAGGGGACGGAATCCCACATTGGGCTCCCTGCTCGGCGGGAAGCCTGCTTCTCCCTCTCTCACTCCCCCTGCTTGTGTTCACTCTCTGGCTGTGTTTTGCTCTGTCAAAAAAATAAAAAAACTTAAAAAAAAAGAAAAAAAAAAGAATGTGCAACATTTTGAATGTATGCATTCTTCTGTAGAATTGATCTGGGCTTAGAGTAAATATACGTATCATTTCATTTTAAATAATGCCTCCCTTCTTTATGCGAAAAAATCTATTACTTATGATACTTCCAGGAAGGATGGTAGCATAGTTATAGGGGCTTGCAGGAGGATATTTTTCCCTAAAACTAAGGCAAATAGCCAAAAAGAGTTAAAATGTCCCTAAATTAGGAGATCTCAAATTTAAAGCATCAAATTTTATTAAAAAGTATCACTCCAATACTGAATGAACTAGTCCAAACTGGAAGACCAACCTAAGAATGCATATGCAGCATGCCCTGAGAAAAGTTCACTGGTACCTCCAAATTGGTAGATGTGGGCAGGAACCCAGATGTGGTAAGGGAAAAAACGTGGAGCACTGTAGTTGAAGTTCCTGTCCCCTAGTGGTCAGAGTATTTTATAAGGCCAGGAATAAGTGACAAGGTTCTACATTTTGTCCTTTATCTTAAAGGAAGGATGAAGAGCTACAAATCTCAGGATTAAGAAAATTCTGTATAAATCAATAGCACCCCGAACCTCAATGGCGCAGCAGCAGCATCACCAGTACACAATGTATACAGCCTTTAGGCCTCAGAAGTTAACAGACAACTCTATCTTGAAGCAGAGGGAGGAAAAGTCAAAGTCTTCCTTTTTTTCTCTTAAAAGATCATTTATTTATTTGAGAGAGAAACAGAGCAGAGAGAGAGGACAAGTAGGAGGGGGAAGGGCAGAGGGAGAGGGAGAAGCAGGCTTGTGGAGCAGGGAGCATCGGCGACATGGACCTAGACCCCAGGACCTTGAAATTATGACGAACCGAAGGCAGACACTTAACTGAGTGACTGAGCCATGCAGGTGCCCTCTCAAAGTTCTCCCTGTACAAAAACCATCGACAAGCTCCATTAGGTTTTCTAAGGCCTAACAAAACCATTCAAACTATACCCATGTATTTTTTTTTTTAGATTTTATTTATTTATTTGACAGACACACAGCAAGAGAGGGAACACAAGCAGGGGGAGTGGAAGAGGGAGAAGCAGGCTCCCAGCTGAGCAGGGAGCCCGATTTGGGGCTCGATCCCAGGACCCTGGGGTAATGACCCGAGCCAAAGGCAGATGTCTGATGACTCAGCCACCCAGGTGTCCCTATACCCATGTATTCACTAGACAGATGAAAGTCCATTCAGGATTAGTATGTGTCACAGGAAATAGAAGGAAATTTCAGAAAGATGTGCTTTACCTTCTTGAGAAAAATAAAAATCTTATGATCAAAATGACACTGAAAAGAACAGGTAACATAGAGTTAAGAGAGGAATAGACAAGACAATTATCACAGCAGATTAACTGTATCAACAACACAACAGTCAAAGCAGTAAAACCAAGTCATTAACGGAGAACAATTTTGGGAAAAAGCAAGTGAGATGTAAAGAAAAGGTACAGCAATAAAATGGTTGAAGACGATGTTATGCAAATCTAGACAAGAGAATAAGAGAAAATAAACTTAAAAATATAATAAATTTCCTGACATGAGGACCTAAATTTGATCTAAAGGTTTTGCTGTATTTCCAAAAAAAGATTTAGTGCACTATAAGCTATAGAGACTTACCCTTTCCCTTATCAAATTAAAGAACTCACAGAAACAGTGGTATCAAACAAACGATAAAAGATGATATGGGTAGGGTAACTCAGTAAGAGGTGTTATTTGGAACCTTGTTTTGGACAGTTTACCATATGCCTTTTATCCCAAAGTTGTTGTAACCTGCTGTGATACAATGCTTCAAGAAAAAATGTGGTTATAAAAATGATACAGAATTAAACTTTTAACTCATTATAAAAAAAGATGATGAATTCCTTTTATCCACGTTATGGATGCAACTAGAGGGTATTATATATATTATATATATATAAAATATATATATATACAAGTGAAATAAGTCAATCAGAGAAAGACAATTGTATGATTTCACTCATATGTGGAATTTAAGAAACAAAATAGAGGAACATAGGGGAAGGGAGGGAAAAATAAAATGACATCAAAGAGGGAGATAAACCATAAGAGGGGCGCCTGGGTGGCTTGGTTGGTTAGGCAACTGCTTTCGGCTCAGGTCATGATCCCGGAGACCTGGGATCGAGTCCCACATCAGGCTCCCTGCTCGGCGGGAAGTCTGCTTCTCCCTCTCTCACTCCCCCTGCTTGTATTCCCTCTCTGGCTGTGTTTCTCTCTGTCAAATAAATGAAATCTTAAAACAAACAAACAAACCATAAGAGAGTCTTGCCTCAAGAGATGGAACAGGGTTGCTGGAGGGGAGGTGGCTGGAGGATGGCATAACTGGGTGATGGGCATTTAAGGAGGACACTTAATGTAATGAGCACTGGTGTTATATGCAACTGATAAATCACTGAACTCTATCTCTGAAACTAATAATAAACTACATGTTAATTAACTGAATTTAAATAAGAGATAAAGAATAAACTCATTTAAGCACACAAAGTTGTATGACAATTTACTATGGGTCTTGGAACAGAATGTAAGTTTAATAGTTCTGAAAAAAAGCTACTAAGTATTCTAACAAATACTAGAAGATGAAAATGAGTGGAAACAGAGGAAAACACAAAAAGAAACACATAAATTGACAATCTCATCTGTTACAGCAGGAAGTCATTTGATAAAAATTTTTTTGGAAGTTGATAAATTAATATATGTAGGCTTAAAATTTGGTTATTTGAGGTAACCAACTTTACAGTTTAAAACTAAGGGCATAGTTTCCAAAATGTGGTATGAAGAAAAGCTGTATCATACAGCAAAAGAGGAAAATGAAAAAGTATGAAAACGGAGACCATGCAGAATGAATTGCATACACCAAGAGTATGAGAAACATGCTCTAATGATGGAGACTATTTGATTAGATTTAATATTTCCAATTGACAATTCTTGTACAATTACAGAGAACAAATTAACAGAGATCAGAAGGGCACACATGACTGGAAGATAATATAAACAACCTGGGCCCTGAGAGTGGAAAAAAAGGTGAGCACAGAAAAGGTAGAAAATCACTACTACTGTTCAGCTACAACACATTTCAACACATGAATTAGTTTATGTGCAAATGTTAAGTAAAGGCATTGTCAGTTCAGTGAGAAATCACACTGGTTCATTCCCAATTTTTCCTGTTACTTAATTTTTGCACTTGAAGGTAACAGAAGCTAAATACAGCAAACCATGAAAAACTAGTGTATGATGCCCACTCACCCCAAGTTTCCTCTTGGCTCAATTTGGCTACATAATTAGTCTTAAAAGTACTTATTGCATGGTTCTCCCTCATCTTGATGTACTCTTTACTTGTCTCCGGAAAAAAGCCTCCATTCTTAAATTTTCTTCCATCAGGCTTTCAACTTTTTCTTTGAAGCTGACAACTTTATTAGGCATAATTCACTACCAGGATTTTTGTGAAAAAACTGTTGCAGGAACACATAAGATCTACCCTCTTGAATTTTTTAAAAGCAATATAGTACAGCATTTGCATAACAAAATGTTGTAGAGATCTAGAACTTTATCACCTCGCTAAACTGAAATTTTACACCTGCAGAACCATGATTCTTCATTTTCCCCACCCCCAGGACCTGGAGACCACCATTCTACAGTATTTGTCCTTCTGTGATGGTGGAAAACAAAATGAAAATGAGACCAGTTTTCAAGCTACCAGGCAAGTAATAGTGAAGAGGAACTTAAAGAAAGTCCTAAATAAACTCAAAATCACCAAAAGAATACGATTTATTGGATTCAATTTTTTCACTTAGAAATCTACAACTCTGATCTTTTTTTTCTTTCAAAATAGATATATTATTTGGGATATCAAAAAGTTAAGTAAATATAGGGACACTTGGCTGGGACAGTCAGTGGATCATACGACTCCTAATCTCAGGGCTGTGAGTTCAAGCCCCATGTGGGGGCTTTTAAGCCCCTACTTAAAAAAAAAAAAGAGAATTAAGGGGTGCCTAGATAGCTCAGTCAGTTAAGGGATCAAGCTCCACATTGAGCTCCCTGTTGGGCAGGGAGCCTGCATCTCCCTGTCCCTCTTATGCTTGCTTGCTCTCTCTCTCAAATAAATCAATAAAATCTTAAAAAAAAGTTAGGTGCGGGGCGCCTGGGTGGCTCAGTTGGTTGGGCGACTGCTTTCGCCTCGGGTCATGATCCCAGAGACCCGGGATCGAGCCCCCACATCGAGCTCCCTGCTCGGTGGGAGGCCTGCTTCTCCCTCTCTCACTCCTCCTGATTGTGTTCCCTCTCTGGCTGTGTTTCTCTCTGTCAAATAAATAAATAAAAATATTAAAAAAAAAAAAAGTTAGGTGCATATACATAGTAACATTAAACATGTTATATGAGGCAGATTACAAAACTGTAACTTTCAAAAGATTACAACTACCTAAAATAAAAACACAGAGGTAACTGATATGAAAGATGGCAAAGTAGGAAGATCCAGGAATCTGTCCACTGAAAAAGCAACTACTGACTTGGCACATGAAGTCTGAATAAACTATTTAACTCTGGAGTCTAATCACACACTTGCAGCACCCATGGGAATACCTGATGAAGTAAGGCTGTTAACTTGTGGTAAATTTTGGCATTTTGCATAGTTCCCATTCATTAACTCCCATCTCCACAAAAGGCAGCCATGGGGATGGTGGCTTATGATCCTGGTACAGCTTTGCTAGTGGTAGGTGGACAACAAGAAGCACAGCCCCCACAAAAGTCAGGGCTGTATAATTTGAACTACTTGGCAATTCAGAGGGCCACTGTTTCAATCCTTAAGAGCCAAAGCACCTCCCCGGAGGGTCCTGAAAGTTTTTTTTTAAGATTTTATTTATTTGACAGAGAGAAACACAGCTACAGAGGGAACACAAGCAGGGAGAGTGAGAGAGGGAGAAGCAGGCTTCCCGATGAACAGGGAGCCTGGGAGCTGGATGCGGGCCTCAATCCCAGGACTACGAGATCATGACCTGAACAGGAGGCAGACACTTAACGACTGAGCCACCCAGGCACCCCAGTGTCCTGAAAGTTTTTAAAAGCAACAGGTTATCCTTTCCTTGCTTAACAGCAGAACATACATTATTCTCAACTGTACATGGAATGTTAGGCCAAACTCAACTCTCAGTAAATTGAAAAAAATTGAAATTTTACAAAGTATCTTTTCTGATCACAATGGAATAAAGCTAGAAATGAATAAAAAAAAGAAACTAGACCTGAAAATTAAATAACACACTCTTAAAAAACCAATGAGTCCAAGAAGAAATCACTAGGAAAATTAAGAAAAATTGAGACAAATAAAAAATACAATGTGCCAAAATCATGGGATGTAAAAAATGCCAGACACCAGAGGGAAATTTATAGCTGCCTTTGCAGAGCTCCTAAATCTCTTGGATTTTCCTGGGTGATAGGAGAATATTTTGTTCTAATGATAAGACTTTTGGTGGGCTCTAGGATAGCTTCAGAAAAGGAGCTGGTCACCAAAAAGATCATCCTCTGGGGAGGGGAGAGGGGCTGATAACTGACCATGCCACCCGTGTGATGAAGCCTCTGTAAAAACCCCTAAAGTATGGCGTTTAGAGAGCTGCTGGGTTGGTGAACATGTGGAGGAGATGGGAGGATGACTCGCCTGGAGAAGACAGGATTACTGCACTCCTTCCCACACATCTTGCCCTATGTATCTCTTCCATCTGGGTGTTCCTGAGTTGTATCCTCTTATAATAAACTGGTAATCTAATAAAGTAAGCTGTTTTCCCGAGTTCTGTGAGCCATTCTGGCAAATGATCAAACCAAGGAGGGGGTCATGGGAAGCCTCAATTTATAGCTAGTTGGTCAGAAGTACAGTTGATAACCTGTAACTTGAGACTGGTGTCAAGTAGGCTGGGGTGGGTTGTCTTGTGGGACTGAGCCCCTTAACCTGTGAGATCTGACACTAACTTCAGGTCGATAGTGTCATGGCTGAATTAAACTGTAGGATACCCAGTTGGTATGTAGGAGGCTGAGAGAACTGGTTGATGTGATTGACTGAACATGCATGTGGTGGCCAGAACTATTGAGTAAACTGGTAAGAAGGGGGAAAAAGCACTTTTTCTTTTTTAAAGATTTATTTATTTGAAAGAGAGACAGAGAGACGGTGCACATGCATATACACCAGAGGAAGGGAAAGGAAGAGGGAAAGAATCCCAAGCAGACTCAGCGCTAAGTGCAGAGCCCAATATGGGGCTTGATTCTACGATCCCGAGGTCACGGTCCGAGCATATACCAAACAACTAAGCCACCCAGGCATCCCACATCATTTTTCTTTTAATGGGTCAAAAATCTAAATATAAGACCAAACTATAAAACTACCAAGAGAACACAGGAGTAAATAATTTTTTTTAATTTTATTTATTTATTTGACAGAGAGAAACACAGCGAGAGAGGGAACACAAGCAGGGGGAGTGAGAGAGGGAGAAGCAGGCTTCCCGCTGAGCAGAGAGCCCGATGCGGGGCTCGATCTCGGGTCTCCGGGATCATGACCTGAGCTGAAGGCAGTTGCTTAACCAACTGAGCCACCCAGGCGCCCCGGAGTAAATCTTTATGACCTCAGATTTGACAATGGATTCTTAGATCTGACACTGAAAGCATAAGGAACAAAAGAAAAAATGAGGAAAAAAGAAAAAATAAACCAGACTTCATAAAAATCAAAACATTCTGTGCATCAAAGAACAATATTGAGAACAGTAAAAGACAAGCTATGAAATGTGAGAAATATTTCCAAGTTACATACAAGAGCTTAATATCTAGAATATATAAACAACTCTTAGCAACTCAACAACAGGGATGCCTGGGTGGCTCAAGGCACCAGGGATGCCTGGTGAATTAAACACCTGGCTGTGGCTCGGGTTGTGATCCCAGGGTTCCATCGGGCTCCTTACTCAGCAGGGAATCTGCCTCTCCCCCACTTGTGCTTTCTCTCTCTGACAAATAAAATCTTTGGGGAAAAAACCCCCAACAATTCAACAACAAAAAGACAAAGCATCCAATTAAGAATGGGCAAAAACTTCAGACACTTCTCAAAAGAAGATAGACAAGTAGTTCACAAACTTGTGAAAAGAGGCTTAATATCGTTGGTCATTATGTTAATACAAATCAAAACTATCATGAAATGCCACTTCAACGATACTAGAAGGACTTACCTCTGAAATCAGTAATACATTATGTTAATCAACTGAATTTTAATTAAAAAAAAACAAATGTATAAAAAATAATAAAACAGAATAACAACACTGGCAAGGATATAGAGAAATAGGAATCCCTGACATTGCAAGCAGAAATGTAAAATAGCATGGCTGCTGTGGAAAACATACCTTGGTGGTTTCTCAAAAAATTAAACACAAAATTACCATATATATTACTCAGAGATTTCACTCGCATGTGTAAAAACCTATGTCCACACAGAAAACCTGCAAATGAATATTTAAAGCAGTATTATTTATAAGAGCCAAAAGGTGGAAACAACCCAATGCCCATCAACAGATGGATGGATAAACAAATTGTTTTTTATATTTAGACACACATACACACAGGGAATATTATCCAGCCATAAAAAGAAATGAAATGCTGAGACACGTCACAACTAGGAAACAACCAGAAAGAAATTCCAAAGCATTACGCTAAATGAAAGCCAGGTCACATATTGTATGATCTATTTTACATATATCCAGAAGGGGAAAAGCCACAGAGACAGAAAGCTGATAAATGGTTACTGGGGGAAAAGGTAAACGGGGAAGGATGACTTAATGGGTAGGGGTATTCTTCTAAGGTGATGAAAAAATTCCAAAACTGAAAGTGAAGTGGTGGTTGCACAATACTGACTAAAAGCCACTGAATCGTATTAGTTTATAATGGTTAACTGTGTTACATGATTTTCACCTCAATAATCCTCCCCTTACCACACACAAATATAGCCTCAAAGAGAATACACACAATAATAATGGCTGGGTTAGATGTTGGAACTAGAAGTGGTTGTCCTCTCTATTCTAAATTTCATCATGGTGCCATGTTGTTTTAGTTAAATAACCTAGTTATTTTTATTATTTTTTTATTTTAAGAAGATTTTACTTATTTATTTGACAGAGACACACAGCAAGAGAGGGAACACAAGTAGGGGGAGAAGGAGAAGCAGGCTTCCTGCCCAGCGAAGAGCCTGATGCAGGGCTTGATCCCAGGACT
Source organism: Spilogale gracilis (assembly GCA_004023965.1). Taxonomy (NCBI): domain Eukaryota; kingdom Metazoa; phylum Chordata; class Mammalia; order Carnivora; family Mephitidae; genus Spilogale; species Spilogale gracilis. The sequence goes on from PITA01000875.1 coordinate 193,804, forward strand.
GTGATCGTGAGCAGGGCCGAAGGCAGACACTTAACTGAGCTACCCAGGTGCCTCTCCTAGGTTGTTTTTTTTAATCCCCCAACTAGAAAAGCACAAGTTTGGGCCAATGTTTAATAAAAGGGAATGAGAAATAGGGAAAAAATTTTCTCTATTACTCTGAAAGAATATAATCTACTCCTTATTTCTGACTACAAATGGTTTATTGAGATATGCATCCCATGACTGTCTTTTTTAAAAATAATTTTTAAAAATATTTTTATTTACTTATTTCAGAGAGAGAGATACAGTGAGAGAGGGAAACGGGGGGAGTGGGAAAAGCAGAAGCAGGCTCCCCGCAGAGCAGGGTACCTGATACGGAGCTCGATCCCAAGGCTCTGGGATCATGACCTGAGCCGAAAGCAGACACTTAAAGAATGAGCCACCCAGCCAATCCCATGGTTATCTTTTTAAAAAATACATTAGGGCTGCCTGGGTGGCTCAGTTGGTTAAGCAACTGCCTTCGGCTCAGGTCATGATCCCGGAGACCCGGGATCGAGCCCCACATCGGGCTCCCTGCTCAGCAGGAAGCCTGCTTCTCCCTCTCTCACTCCCCCTGCTTGTGTTCCCTCTCTCACTGTGTTTCTCTCTGTCAAATAAATAAATAAAATCTTAAAAAAAAAATACATTAAAAGGGTCAAGGTTCTGGCAAAATCATTTATCTAAAAAAACCTCTATTTCCTAGCAGATCAAGTTCAAGCATCACACTAATGTCAAACCTGATTACCAGTATATTAACACCTAAACATATAGTCATACTACATGAATAAAGGGAAGAGCTTTAATGACCAACTGCCTAATATAGTACCTCCACTATAAAATACCAAACCTTTGTACTTTTAAACATAACAAACGTATATGTAGTTAAATTAGTATTTTCCAAAAGACATCACTTCTGGGGCGCCTGGGTGGCTCAGTGGGTTAAAGCCTCTGCCTTCAGCTCAGGTTATGATCTCAGGGTCCTGGGATGGAGGCCCACATCGGGCTCTGATCGGCAGGGAGCCTGCTTCCTCTTCTCTCTCTGCCTGCCTCTCTGCCTACTTGTGATCTGTCAGATCAATAAATAAAATCTTAAAAAAAAAAAAAGACTTCACTTCTGGACACAAACTAAAAATTGCAAATTAGGCTCTAATACTGATTGATAAGGAAGAAAAACAAGTCTGTTGAATACCAAAATGTGAGAGCAAAAAATGAAAGGCTCAATTCCTCTAGAAATGCCCAAAGTAAGTTAGAAATCTAAGCCTAGGTTCAAATGTAAATCTAGAATAAGCTTTTTTAAAAAAGATTTATTTATTTGAGAGGGAGAGAGAGAGAGAGAGAGCGTGCACACAAGTGTGAGGGGCAGGGAATCCCAAGCTGACTTGCCGAGCACAGGGGCCCAATGTCTCATGACCCCAAGACCACAACCTGAGCTGAACAACAGTTGGACGCTCAAGTGACCATGACAATCAGGCACTCCTGAATAAGAGTTCTGATGTAGCCTTAAAGTTAAAACTTCTGTCAAGAATCACTTGTAAGATCTAGTTCCATTCCACTTACACAAACTTAAATTCCAACGAAGCTCATTATTCTCAATAGCCAGAGCAGGGTTTCTGTCCTCTACCATAGCTTCTCCCCAACGCTCAACACATCCTATATTTCAGCTTATATGCTACTTGTGTTCATCAGTTTTCTCCAGAGAAACAGAACCAACAAGTACCTCCCTTCCCCGGATTTACTTTAAGGAACTGGCTCATGTGAAAATCCAGAATCTGTAGAGTAGGCTGGCAAGCTAGAGACCCAGGGAAGAGCTGAAGCTTGAACACACAGGTGGTCTGCTGGCAAAATTCCTTCTTGCTCAGAGGAAGTCACTCTTTGCTCTATTAAAGCCTTCACCTGATTGGATGAGACCCACTTACATCATGCAGAGTAATTTACTTAAAGTCTACTGATTTAAAAATTAATTTCATTCAAAAACCATCTTCAAAGAAACACCCAGAATATCTGACCAAGTATCTGAGCGCATGGCCGAGCCAAGAAACACAAAATTAACTATCGCACAACTCTATCAGTAATACTCCCAGGTGGAAGTAACATATGCTTCCTCTAAAAATGACACAGCATTCTATCACACTGTTTATACCTCCCCCTTCCTAGAATTGAAAGATCTTCAGGAGACGGGTGCCTGGGTGGCTCAGCTTATTTAGCATTTGATTTTTGGTTTCAGTTCAGGTCATGATTTCATGGGTTGTGGGATTGAGCCCCATATTGGACTCCACACTCAGCTGGGAGTCTGCTTGAAGATTCTCTCCTTGTCCCTCTACCCCTCCAACTACTTGCTTTCTCTCAAATAAATAAATCTTAAAAACAAAACAATCTTCAGGAGAAAAATCTGTGTCTAAATAATCTTTGCAACTCCCTTAGTATCTAACGCTGTTGCTCACATATGCATATTTCTTGAATAAATTCCACAGTGGAAAAAGCTATTAAGTAAGCAATTTCCAAAATGACTGAACATTGTTTAATATCAAGGGAATGGAATTAAATTATACAATACTCCTACCTAAAATAAAGTGGGAGAATGACTACATAATTCTGTTTAAAAAACAGAATATATGCAAAAGCATTAAACCAGGAAAAAAAAAGTGGAAAGCTGCACTTGGCATTTTTCTTCTCTTTCTGATATTTATCCATAAGTACAGTTCTTGTTGCACAATTAGTATCATACATGATCACTGAAAGCATCTGAGAGACTGGATATTTGAAATGACCTGTTTAATTATTTAAATACTAAGAGTAGCTTTATAAAGCCACCTCTCCTACAATGTGGTACCCTTGCACAGACCCTAATGGAAGGAAAGTAGTAAGCATGCTCTTGATTTTTTACTTGGAAGGGACACAGGACTGCTTGTGAATCACATCAAAAACTTGCCTCCACAAAACTTCACTTTTCTATACACCTCTACTCTCCTCTTCGGGGCCGTTCTTCACCCTCACCCACACTACTTTCTGTTAGGGAATATTACTGCACTGAGTGAAAACATCTATCTCTGGCCTCAATCATCTTTTCCTGTACCCAATTACAGACCAGTCACCCCAACAGACATCTCTCCCAGCCTTCTCTCTGCAATATTCTCAATCTCCTTAGCACTGATCACACACCAATCTGACAAAAAAAACCATCTCCACCTCCAGAGTTCACAATGTAGGTGATTTTCCTCTCATCATTCAAACATTCTCTCTTTCTTTAAAGATTTTATTTATTTATTATTAAGAGACAGCAAGAGACAGCATGAGCAGGGTAAGGGGTAGAGGGAGAAGCAGGCCCTCTACTGAGCAGGGAGCCGAATGTGGGACTTGATCTCAGGACTCTGGGATCATGACCTGAGCCGAAATCAGATACTTAACTGATTGAGCCATCCAGTCACCCTTGTGCAAACATTCTTAAATATTTTTATTTTATTTTTTAGAGGTGGGAGGGGCAGAGAGAGGGAGAGAATATTAAGCAGGATACATGCCCAGTGTGGAGCTTGATGCAGGGCTTGATCTTATGACTCTTGAGATCATGACCTGAGCAGAAATTAAGAGTCGGACGTTTGAGCTACCCAGGCACCCCTCACCTTTCAAACATTCATTCTTAAAACCAACTCATTACTTTGACTCTAAACATTAAAGTAACCTCTGGTTTGCCTAAAAGTATCCAAAACCATCTCGTCCTTTACATTAAAACCTTTCATCATCTTCACTCACTTTTTTCCCTCTTGCTTGCACCCAGGGGAGGAAAGACCTTGTATTTCTTTTAACCTAAAGTCGTCTCCCATGATTACAAGTTTGAGACCTTTCTCAATTATCTCCTCTCATTTGCAACTTCACTTGCTTTCCCCCATGCAAGATTCTTCCCCTTGAATTACTAGTATTTGCAGATTTACTCCAACATATTTTTCCTCAACCATGAGAATGTCAGACTAAGCATAAGGGAATGAGGACTTGTGAGAACAAGAATTTAGGGAGAATGGCATGAAAAGAGAATTGTACAACCAAAAAGTGATTTAAAAATTTAGACAGTGAGGCAGTAACAACAAAACGAAAGTAATATTGCTAAACCTATCTACAAGGACCCTTTTGAAACTGTAGATAAGAAAGATCCTAAAACATTTCTGTAAAGTACAGGATGGCAAAAGAAAATTAACTTATACTTGTCATTATTAATTTGAGAGAATAAAATATCTTTAATACTGTCTTCAATCATCATACTATCTTTTTCTACTAAATATCAAGTTGTTCAACTACACATTTTCTGATCCAGGTAAATTTTCAGAAACAATAACGCTTTATGTGACCAACAAATAGTTAATGTGCTACATACAAGGGACACGAGGGTGAAAAGATGCTGATGTCTAGTTATGTCACATAGTAAGATAGGCATGATAAGCACAAGAAGAAAATAGAAGACAAAAAGAGAACACAGTAGGGGGCGTGTGGGTGGCTCAGTTGGTTAAGCGTCTGCCTTTGGCTCAGGTCGTGATCCCAGGGTCCTGAGACTGAGCCCTGCATCAGGCTCCCTGCTTAGCGAGGAACCTGCTTCTCCCTCTCCCTCTGCCTACTTGTGCTCTCTCTCTATGCCTCTGTCAAATAAATAAACAAACAAACAAACAAACAATCAATCTTAAAAACCAAAAACAAAAACCACAGAAGGTTCATCTAGGATTTCCTGACTTGTGGGAATCAGGAAAGGCTTTGCAGGAGTGATGATCAAGCAGAATCAGGAAAAATAAACCTAATTTTCCCGATTCATTCCCAATTTCAGCTGATAGGAACCACTGTTTATGTACCATCACTCAATTCTTCCTTGTTCCTTGCCCAATCAACTTTTTTAAGGCCAACCCACTCTAATTTCTCATGTATCTGTTCTTCCCTCTCTATTTTAACTAGTTTAGGCCTGTAGTTCCTCTTTTCCACTCTTAAAATACTCCCAACTGACCTCCCTATTGTCAGCCTCTCCTTGCACCCTCAATCAGTTTTTGCACAATGCTGCAGCATAAACTTCCTAAAGCTAGACTGTGACATGTTACCCTACTGGCTAAAAAACTTTCAATGGCTCCCTAAATCCACCAAGAAAATTCAGACTTGTTAGCCTGTCATTCAAGTGACAAACTGAATATATTAAGATAAATTTAGCAATGGAAGCAAAATAAAAGGGGAGGGGAGAGTGCCTGAGCTTGTTATATGACACATTTTCACTGTCATTTAGGCCTTTCAGAGCTCTTAGTTTCTTTCTTTCCACTGTGACTTTTTAATCTGTTGCACTGTTCATTTTTTCAACTGCAGCCATATAAGGAGTAGGGGGAGAGAACTCCATTTCAAAGGCACCTTGTGAAAAGGCCTCAAATCTGAGGGGACTTGACTGACCTGAGGACCTGAATGAGAGTGACTGAGAATCTACCTTAACTGAGCTGCAAGGTGTTATGGAGTCAGGATAAAAGTTCTGGGCTCTAGTAGTTCCCTGACAGATTGCAAACTCCCTGTGGCCTGCGACCAAATACTTTCTCCTAGATATCCTCCTCATGCGTCTAACTGTAATTATCTATCAGGCTGCCCCTTAAATATTGTATTCTCAAGAATCTTGTCTCTAATGCTCTTTTGTTTCCTAGGCACCTAGCATACTGTCTAGCATGTAGTCATAGTAGGTGCTTAGTAATTCTCCTGAATGAAGAGCTTGCAAGCTTCTTCTATGCCCTATTTGCTCCAAGCTGTTTTTAGCGTGGAGGTACCTCTGTTCTTTTAACAATTTTTTTTTAAAGATTTTTTTTTATTTATTTGACAGAGAGAAACACAGCGAGAGGGAACACAAGCAGGGGGAGTGAGAGAGGGAGAAGCAGGCTTCCCGCCGAGCAGGGAGCCCGATGTGGGGCTCGATCCTGGCTCTCCAGGATCATGACCTGAGCCGAAGGCAGTCGCTTAACCAACTGAACCACCCAGGCGCCCCGAGGTACCTCTGTTCTTGATGGTGCCCATGTTTTTCCAGAACATCTATCCTACCCTCTACAGTGAGTACCATTGTTGGAGAACAGCCATCCAGCTATGTGAAATGCAAAAGGGGATTTGAAAATCTGAGCACTGTTAAAACAAATTTTGAGTTAATCTTCCAGTTTTTAACTCCATCTTCAGTCCTCATTACTTCACAGTCTTCAGGCTTCCATTGCAACTGCTGATGCCAATTGCTGAGCATTTCAGATGTCTGAGTGTAAATCAGGTTAGTTCTTGGCTAAACCCTCTGTCTACTTAGGTTGTAGCTTTCTCAACTCTTCTAAGTCATTTAAATCCTTGTATTTAAATCACTTGCTTTTCAAACTCCAAAATTTTGTGCTCTTGTCTCCTTTCCAAATCTACTTTGTCCTTTATGGTTTTATGCCTAAAACAACAAAAAAAGTTCCTCACATATAGTTTTAGTAGGATTTATCAACAGCAAGTAAAAGTAAAAAAGCTTGTCCAATCTGCCATCTAAATTTAATTTTTACTTTTCAAGCTGCTTTCAGTTGTGCTTTCTTTTTTGTAGTTGGTTTTATATTTTAATCTCCTAAAACCAAGAGACAGAGATGAAAATAACAGAAAAAATATATATGCACACACAACATTGCATTCAATAGAAATTCACAACAAAACATGAGTGAGGAATGGAGGAACAGAAACAAGACAGAAACTTATCTAAGATAGACAGAATTTATTAGGTTAAAGAGACTTGGACACTTTGGATTTATAAGATTCACAGAGAACCACTCAGGAATCAGTGTGGTAACATTTCTGAACTCTAAGAATAAAGCTTCTGGAGAGGTAAGTGACTAAGAACCAGTCTGGCATCAGAAACACCACAATGTCAGAATATAACAAACCAATACCTTCAAAATTTTAGAGAAAAAGATTCTTGGGGCACCTGGCTGTCTCAGCTGATTAAGTGTCTGACTCTTGATTTCAGCTCAAGTTATCTCATGGGTTGTGGGATGGAGCCTTGTACCAGGCTCTCTGCTCAGCAGTGTCTGGAGGAGGATACTCTCCCTCTTGGCCCCACCCCCACCCCTCACAGGCTCTATCTCAAATAAATTAAAAAAAAATCTGAATTTAGAATGGTACAGTCAAGTAATTAGGGAAAACACAGGCTCACTAAAAAAACTTGCCACCCACACATTCCATGTAGTTTTTGTTGTTGTTGTTGTTTTTATTGGTAACGATGCCCTCAAATACAACCAGGGGTAAAAGAGAATCAAAGAGGCCAACACTGAAATATGAGCTCCTGAGTGTCTGAAAAATTCTGGTGAGAGATAATAAATCAAAGTACAGCACAGAGGCAGTAAGAGGTCAGATTTTGGATATATTTTGAAAATAAAGGTGACAGGACCAGAAATGCATATGAAGTATGAGAAGAACAGAAGATTTAAGGATGACTCAAAGGTTTCTGGTCTTACCAACTAAAAGGATGAACTGTCATTCAATTAGATGGAGAAACAGGTATGTGAGAAACCTACTGGACATTTCTCCAGGTGTGTGTGTTAAGGAGGCAACTGGGTACACAAGTGAGGAGGTCTAGGCTGGAGACAGGAGTCAGTAATGCACAGAATATTCAAAGCCAGGAACTGCACGAGATTATCAAGAGAAAAGTGCAGATGATAAAATAAATTAAGAAGTCTGTCATCTGGGCAAATAAAAACCTAAATACACTGGGTTCAAAAAACAACACTTAAAATAAATTTTAAGTGGCATGAACAATTCTGAAGGGAAAGATAGAAATGGGGTAACAGAAAGAGGAAACAGTTAAGAGTAGTAGTGTTTTCCTGTTGCTGTTTTTAAGATGGGTGAGTTAGCATCAGATCTCCACATAGACAGGCAAGATCTAGGAGAGAATGAAAATTGAATTCAGAGGATAGAGTACAGAATTGCTAGAGCAATGATCTCAAATCAAGAGGGGATGAAATCTGCATAAGGGTAAGGGTGAACTGACAGATCAAGAAAACACTTTCTCTACATCGACCAGTGGAAAAGTGGAGGTGTGGAGTACAAATGTGACTAACTGGATATATGTGGGATTATGGGATGAATTAATCAAAATTCTCTTCTGCTTGCTATTCTTTCCTCAATTAAATAGGAAGCAAGGTTCACAGACTGAAAGTGAAGATGGGTAGGAAGTATTGGAGGTCTGAGGAAAATAGAAGGAACGAGAGTCATGCAAAAAAATGGAACAAGGATGGGGCGCCTGGGTGGCTCAGTTGGTTAAGTGACTGCCTTCGGCTCAGGTCATGATCCCGGAGACCCGGGATCGAGCCCCACATCGGGCTCCCTGCTCAGCAGGAAGCCTGCTTCTCCCTCTCTCACTCCCCCTGCTTGTGTTCCCTCTCTGGCTGTGTTTCTCTCTGTCAAATAAATAAAATCTAAAAAAAAAAAAAAAAAAAAAAAAAAAAAAAAAAAAAAAAAAAAAAAAAAAAAAGGAACAAGGAGACTATGGATGGAAATAAAATAGAGTACGACTGCAGGGAAGTAACCATGACTGATGAGGTTAGTGAATGTAAATTTAGAGTGAACTGGTCAGCATGTCTGTGTTGATACAGTCAGAACTGTGGTTTCTCTAAGCCTGTACAAGAAAGCAGGAGAGGGGCAGGGGGGTTGAGTTTATGCTAAGTACTGACTGTAACTGCTCATGGAATTTAAATAGGATAAAAAGGAAGTAAAGTCATGAGGGGGATGTGGGACAGTGAAAGGTAGTAAGTTCAAAAGACTGTAGATTACAGTAGGTCTGCAAGACTTACGGAGCTCAGTTGCAAGAGAGACAGAGATGGCAGCTGGAAATAACAATGAGTTACTCTCTGTTAAGCACCTACAATAAACTAGTCACTTTTGATACTACCTCATTTACTCTCAGAATCAATGAAGAGCACTATTATCTGTATTTAAAAGAACAAGTTAAAGCTAGGATTAAATAACTTGTCCAAGGCCAAAGAGCTACTAAGCGTTCCAACTGGACTTTTGGGTCCTATTTTCTTCGAGAATAAACACCCCAAAAAACTAGACTAAGAGGGGTGCCTGTGTGGCTCAGTTGGTTAAGCGCTGGACTCTTGATTTCGGCTCAGGTCATGATCTCAGGGTTGTGAAATCGAGCCCCACAGGGAGTCTGCTTAAGACTGTATTCTCTCGGGGTGCCAAGGTGGCTCAGTCGTTAAGCATCTGCCTTTGGCTCAGGTCATGATCCCCGAGTCCCAGGACTGAGCCCTACATCACGTTCTCTGCTAGGTGGGAAGGAAGCCTGCTTCTCCCTCTCTCACTCCCCCTGCTTGTGTTCCCTCTCTAGCTGTGTTTCTCTGTCAAATAAATAAATAAAATCTTAATAAGAAAAAAAAAGATTCTATTCTCTCTCATTCTCACTCTCCCCCCAATTAAATAAATCTTAAAAAATAAAACTAGAAAAAGATCCCAGTGAATAAAATATTTTACAAACTAACTTACACTTCATCCATTAAAAATCTTACTAAAAACTTACTTAACTTCAATAATATCTAGATTTTAATATGGCTAATTAAAGTATTACTTCAGGGTGCCTGGGTAGCTCAGTCAGTTTTGTTGGACTCTTGATTTCTGCTCAGGTCATTATCATGGGGTTGTGAGATGAAGCCCCATGGTCGGGCTCCAGGAGGTAGTGCCAGCTTAAGATTCTCTCTCCTTCTCCCTCTGCCCCTCCCCTGAGGGTGCACATGTGTCTCTGTCTCTAAAAAAAAAAAAAAAAAGTATTAATGTAAGGCACCATAAAGAAATAAGGAGGTAAACTGAAGTTAAACCATCTGCAGTTCCTAGTATTATTACTTTTGACACTGAGTGAAACACTCTAAAACTCTTGCTGTGTGTCAAGCACAGATAAGATTTCTTTATTCTTATTTCTTTCCTTCTCTTACTATTTTCTTCAGGTTTTATGCTGTTTTCTCTACTTCTGATTCAGAAAGCCACAACTTATCTTACTCCACTGAGAAATGCAGCTAGTTTCTGGCACTGACTTCAGACTGCCCAAATTACTAAGTATTTCTGAGGACTGTATAGCAACAATAAGCTGTTTCCAAGGCTCCAAGTTCTGGCAACCTCACTAAACCAAAAGAAATTGCAGTTTCAAGTGTTACTAGATCTTTGACATTCTAGGTAGTGATTTTGTGAATTGCTAGATTAGGTCCCCAACTCATGGGTGAATGCAAGAAATCAATAAAACACTTCACAGGAATTTCATCCATCCTACAAAGCTCTCCTACTCAATGGAGTTTATGAGTATATGGCTAACCAACAATCAAGAAGTGGCTAAGGATTTAGGTGATTTAATAAGTAATTTAGTCTAAGTTACTTTAAGTAATTTAAGTAAATAATCCATTACCAGCTTTGTTATTCCTCTACCAATGCCTTATTTTAAGGATAAATCATTTCTTTTAAAAAAGATTTTATTTATTTATTTGACAGAAACACAGCGAGAGAGGGAATACAAGCAGAGGGACTGAGAGAGGGAGCAGGCCTCCTGCCAGGCAGGAAGCCCGATGTGGGGCTCCATCCTGGGTCTCCAGGATCATGACCTGAGCCGAAAGCAGTCGCTTAACCAACTGAGCCACCCAGGCGCCCTGGGGCAAATTATTTTAAAAGCAGCTGGCTTATTAATCATTCTTCTTCACAGTCTTTTCCTAATGCAGTGGCAACCTGGTTTTCATTTGAGTGGTGCATTATCCAGATATAGCTAACCTAATATATATTAGATAAGAATTTCACTCATTTTAGCCCATTTTATTTAAATATTGTATAAATCTACAAACATAACGCTTATGGGAAATAAATACTTTCTACAACTTTGAAATTCTCATAATTAGAAATCTTCAATAACTACAACTATCCTTTCATTTATTCAATTATTTACCAGGGGCTTGCTATGTCAGAGCACTGTGCCAGGCACCAAGGATAGAGCAGTGAATGAGACAAAAACTCTGCATTCGTCAAATTTCCATTTTGTGGGCAATCTCTTGGTATCCAGTCTCTAGTATGCGCTTGGGCATCATATTCACAGACATAAGTTTGAATATATGTAATTGGAAATATTCTACAAACTATTCATGCATGCCACTCTTTTCAATTCTGTCAAACATTTGGAACTAATTCTTCCCTTAAATTTTAAATCAAAATTAAAACTGAGCTTGAGTCACAAGGTAAAATCTCCATCTCCCTAACAATGTCAATTTTGTCATAAGATTTTATCCTCCTGTATTTCTATTCTCCCAAATCTCTCACTGTTGGGGGATGGGTAGGAGGCAACAGATCTTAGGCATTTCAATTTTAAAGAGATAGATAACTGTGAACAAGGGAAGTAACTAGTTGGTGATTTCCCCAAGAGATTTCTACAAGATTAATAAACTAAAATGCTAAGTCATTTCCATTTATTCATTAAATAAACATTCCTTCTCCCAGGAACTCAGACTTTATGGCGGGAGGGAAGGTGACAATAAACACATGCAAATAAGCAAAGAAGATTATGTGCAGGTCATAATCAGTGTTAGGAAGAAAATAAACTCAGAGCTGTGACAAAGATTCCAAGAGATAAACTACAGACCAAATGATCTATTAACATACTTAACAGACTGACATTTGTCTTTCTAGGTTGCCTTTAAGACTCCTTGACATTCATACAGAAGATTCTGTGTATCAAAGACCATCAAACTTAACTTCAATATTCCTTTACAGAGCTAGAGCTAGTCTGTGAAATCTCTAGCAGAAAATAAAGGACATCAGTTAGTTACTACCTCTGGGACCGGGCTTTTTGATTATATTTAGTGTGATCACACAATTTATTACCTAAACTGGAACATTTTTTTTTTTTTTAAGATTTTTATTTATTTGACAGAGAGAAACACAGCCAGAGAGGGAACACAAGTAGGGGGAGTGAGAGAGGGAGAAGCAGGCTTTCCTGCCGAGCAGGGAGCCTGATGTGGGACTTGATCTCGGGTCTCCGGGATCATGACCTGAGCTGAAGTCGCTTAACCAACTGAGACACCCAGGCGCCCCTAAACTGGAACATTTTTGAGAGAGAAAAGGGATGTTTTAGCTTTATTTTTTTAAGGTTTTATTTATTTATTTTTAAAGATTTTATTTATTTTTGAGAAAGAGAGAGGTATCACGCAAGAGAGCACAAGTGGGAAGAAGAGAGCCCGATGTGGCACTTGATCCCAGGACCTGAGCCAAAGGCAGGCACTTAACCCACTGAGCCACCCGGGAGCCTGAAAAGGAGTGTTTTAATAATTATGCTGGAACAAGAAGCACACACAAGGACCTTCCACCAGAGCAAACCAGGCCATATGGTTACGGTAACTATATACCGTATCAAATATAAATAATCCCAAATTTTAAAAGCACTGTATAGTTCCATTAAATTTAAATTATAAGTAACATCCAAGTAAAGGACCTAAGTTTTAATCTGGATCACGTAAACCAAGTGAGTCCCTTGCTAAATTTAAACGAAAAGGCAAAACAGAAAGTTCTGAAAAACTAATCGAAGTATCTTCATGACCTTGGGGTAGGGAATAATTCCAAAGAAAGAAAGAAAGAAAAGAAAGAATCACTAGCCATAAATAAGAGTAATAAATATCTCTCCATTAAAATTAACTTCTGTACACCAAAAAAACCCCCCACTAAACGGTAAAAGATATTTGCAATAGATATACCCAGCAAAGGATTCGTACTCAGAATACTGAACTCTACACTAAGACCTGCATTTCAGTAGTAAAATGGGCAAAAGATTTCAAAGGCATTTCATGAAAGATGAAATCCAAATGACTAGGATATGAAAAAGTGTTCAGCTCATTAGTCATCAGGAAGATTAAAGCCAGGTTATAACCACACTCATCAGACTGGATAGAATTGAAATATCTGGTACTAAGTATTACTGTTGGTAAGGGATGTGGAACTAGAACTCTCCTATACTAATAACTGAAACAGAAACTAGTAAACAACAACAAAACTACTTGGCATTACCTAATAAAGATAAAGACATACAATCCCCATGATCCTGCAATTCAAGTATACACCCTGAAGAAAAATACAAAAACAGGCATCAGTGCACTTAAACACAAATGTTCATCAAGGGATTGTTCACAATAGCAAGTATTATTAGCAATTTAAACATTAACTACAGAACATCAAAAATAAATGCAGAATAAACTTGTTATATTCCTGATGAAATACTATGCCACAATAAAACAAAATCAAGTATATACAAGATGATTCCATTTATATAAAGTTCAAAAAAGGGCAAATGTAAACTCTACTATTTAGGGATGTGAACTTAAAGTGATAAGACTGTAAATGTTAGAATGATGTTTATATCCAGCTTAAGTGGGTAGTAATGGTGATGGAAAGATGCAGGGGGTGGGAGGATTCTGGGATGCAGGCAATGTCTGTCTTGCCCTGAAAATACCCCATTTTAATCTATGTATCTTTTCAACATCTGTGGTAATTTCACAATAAAGGGGGGGGACCCTCTTCCCAGAGGGGAAAAAATTAACATCCAAAAGAGAATTCTAAGAATGTCATTTGAAGAGATTAACTCAATTGATAGTTCACAAAGATAACAGGGATCTCTAAACGCAAATACCGTGTTCTAAACTGCATTAACAAACTTTTTGACTTGAATCTGTTAGGCTGTCATTCTTCATCTAAATTTTGAAAAAGGTGAAATATCAGGGCGCCTGGGTGGCTCAGTGGGTTAAAGCCTCTGCCTTCAGCTCAAGTCATGATCCCGGGGTCCTGGGGTCAAGGCCCCATCAGGCTCTCTGCTCAGCAGGGAGCCTGCTTCCTTCTCTCTCTCTGCCTGCCTCTCTGCCTACTTGTGATCTCTCAAACAAACACGTAAGTTCTGAAATAAAGAAAAAAAAAAGAAAAAGGTGAAATATCAGATATCAAATTACTTCATAGGTCATAAATTCTAAAGTTTTAAGACCCAAAACCCCACTTCCAATTCTGAAATTTGAAGTGCCCAGTGTTGACAGGATACCTATACAGGAATTTTACATTAGATACTGCTACATAGAAAAAGCTACCAAAATTTGAGAACTTCAGCTTTTGCAAATACAACTGAATTCCCAAATCTCTGTTACATATTAAACAACGCCTCCTTTAACCAAAAGCATATATTACATATGTGGGATTATCAAAGCCATAAGTACAAATATACATTCAATGTTTTAAAAAAATCTTTCCACTGCTGTTCTCGTATTTATCAAGTCATGATACAAGGAATAAACTGGCGTATACACTGAACTATTACAGACTAATGAAACTGTAGTTTACTGACTCTAGAAGCTGAAAAGGATTTTTTTTAAATGTGGGTCATTAACAATATAGACTTTTTGTTTTTCTGTATAAAATATATTCAAAGATTTTTAAAAGATTAAAATTAATACATCAGAAATCTTAAAAATACACTTTTTTTTTTCATCGTGAGAAATAAAAGCAGTCAACTCAGTAAATCTCTAAGCTGGCAAGACACCTTAGAATTCAGATTAAGTAAAACAATGCTTTTAAAAAAGTTATTAAACCACTTTAATGAAAAATACTGTATGTGGGTCTCACCAAAAACTTTAGAAAGCCTTTTTAATAATTTCACAGAGTCATAAAAACGAAGACACTATACAGTGAAGAAAAAAAATAAGACTCCTTACTCAGGTATAAAATTTGTCACAGCGTGAGTGTTATTAAAAAGGGCCCTGGGCGCCTGGGTGGCTCAGTTGGTTGAGCGACTGCCTTCGGCTTGGGTCGTGATCCCGGAGACCCGGGATGGAGTCCCACATCGGGCTCCCTGCCCGACAGGAAGCCTGCTTCTCCTTGTTTCACTCAGCCTGCTTGTGTTCCCTCTCTGGCTGTGTTTCTCTCTGTCAAATAAATAAAATCTTAAAAAAAAAAAAAGAATTATAAAAAGGACCCTAAAAATGTCACTAAAAACTTGTGTAAAACTGTGAAATGACTATCCTACTAGTTAAAGATTAAATTTTTCTTCTTTTTACAGGTCTAAAAAATTTCTTCCTAGTCCTGGACTTCTGCCACTACCACCGAATTCATTCCATAACTACTGGATGTACCGGAAAGCTACCTTAGTTATCTCGTTACCCTCTTCTAAGTATCCCAAACTTGTGAGATTTGTTTTAAGAGCAGGAGCTAAAACTGATTTTCTTCCTGGTTTTCTGGCGGAGCAAAGGCCCAGCACGTTGTGAACGGAAACAAAACCCACTCAGACTGGGCGACACTTAATGAAATATACGGGTACGACACTTCCCTCCTCAATGCCCAGAACTCCCATCCCGGAGAGCCTTCACAGGGACCGGGTCAGAGCCCACAGACCACTCAGATCGGCCTTCCGAACAAGGGTCCTGGATCAAGCTTGAATGCTCCCTTCTCCCCACCGGCTTTCCAGAAACAGGCTGATGCGAGAAGCGCAAGCATTTTTAAAGAGATGGTTGCACAACAGCCTTTGAGAAGGATTCCTGTTTAACAGGTAAATACCACGCAGGAGACAAGTGAGATGCGATCTGCTCGATGATACCGGTGGCATTTGGTGACCGTCTGCGTCGCTGAGCAAACCCAAAGTTTTGGCACATTACTTACAGTTCACCTGATGAATACCGTAACGAATCGAAATTAAGAACGTGAGAAAATAGGTGCCTTCGAATCAACAAATCAGCACTAAACTCAAGCTAGGCGGAAAAATTCTTTGAGTACTCAGGCTTTGTTTTGTGGCAAGACGACAGAACCCCCGAATTTCGGAGTTGGAAGACACGTCTCTCCGTGTTCTCCGGCCCGTTCTCGCACTTGAGGGCCGCCCCGCCCTCCCCGTTCTCGGTCCTGTAGTTCCCGGATTGAAGGCGCGGACCTTCGGGGTGGAAGCCAGGAAGCCCGGGGGAGGCCGCGGCCCGGCCCGGGAGGGAGGGAAGGGAGCGGCCCCCGGGAGGACAACGGAGGAGGCAAGGAGGGAGCGAGGAGGGCCGAGAGCCGGGCGCAACACCTCACCCCGAGTCCCGCCCCGGCGTACCTTTGGCGAGGGCTACGGTGGAGTTCTCGGTGTCGATGGTGTAGAGGATGCCCTCGTAGCGGATTTCCGCCTTGGAGATAAGGCTGATCTTACTGCCGATGTAAGGGGTGCCGCCGCTCATGGCGCCGCCGCCGCCACCGCTCTGGGCCGCTCGCAGAGAGGCAGATCCCACGCCGCTGTCGCCGCTCCGCAAGCCCGCTCGCTCCGTCGGCGCCTACAGCAGCCGCCTCAGACCCAACATGGCGGCAGCGCCGGCTCCGCTACCCTCCCCCAGCCTCCCGCCCTCAAGCCGCGGCGCGGCGGCGGCGGCGGCAGCGGCGGCGGCGGCGCGGGGCATGCTGGGCCAGCGAGGCCGCGCTCTCGCGAGACTCGGCCGCCTGCGGGCTGCTCACCCTTTCTCGGCGGTCTCGATTGTCCCGGCCGCGCGGCTTGGCCTAGTCCCCGGCGGCGGTGCTTGCGCGGCTTGAGAGGCGATTCAGGGAGAGGCGAAGTACCGCATGGCACCAGTGGTCTGTGGGCTGGAGTGGAGGCGCGTGCGGCCCTCTTGACCACACCTGCGGCCTCCGCCATTTCCAGACCCGTCGTATCTTGTCCTGCGTCCTGTGTCTGCTAATGCGGATCTCTTAGCCTGGAAGATGGCCCATCCGCCTCCAAGCTCATGGCGAGCCGGTTTAAGAGCCGATCCTTTCCCTTTGAGGCCACTGTGCTGCTCTTGAAGTTCGCTAGGCCTTATTACAGCAAGCCATTACCCAACCAAGTCCCCTCCCCACCCCTCGCCCGACCCCCCTCGCAGCTGTTGGAGCTGGGACTCTGTCCAACACTTTCAGATGGTTTCATCTAGGCTCGTGGCTTTTAATGCCACTCTGCACAGACAATTCCAAGCATTTGCTGCTTTGGTCAATTCTGTGAACTGGATTTATACAAGCCATAGTTTCCTCAACCTCTCAGTGGGATGTCTAATCGGCATCCAATTAACTTTGTGTCTCCAAAGCAATGCTCGCAATTTTCTCTCTAAAATTAACCTTTGCCCAGTATTCAGCACTGGGGTAACTGGTACCATTTATTCAACTGTTCATACCTTGAGTTATCCTTGACTTCTCTCTCACCCCGAAATCTGTGGTGATCGCAAATCTTATCCTTTCCATCTGTAAAATACAACCTGAATCTGATCACTAATTACCATCTCTGTCCCTACCCCTCTACAACAAACCCCACTTACCCTGCCCAGGGTTACTGCAGTTTCCTCTTACAAGGTCCCCCTACCTCTGTTCTTGCCCCAAGCAGTCAATTGTCCACGCAGCAGCCAGAGGGATCTTGCTAAAATCTAAGTCAGATCGAGTCATTCCTCTACTTAATACTCCTCTCCCCAGTGATTCTTTGTCACATACAGTGAAAGCCAAACTCCTTAGTTAGACTTATAGAAACATACATTATTTAGCCCGTTGTTGCCTCATTTCATCATTCTGTGTAGCCACCCTTTCTTCACCCAGAACTTTTGCACTTTTCCAGGTCTCAAATGTAATTTCCAGAGATGAACTTTCTTTACTGTCTTGATTAAAGTAGGACACCTGCATCACTATATGCCGGTGTCCTTAACTTGCTTACTTTTTCTTCATACAGCATTTCTCTTTCCCCAATATGTTTTTTTAGTTATGTGTGTGCATCTGTCTCCTTTGCTAGAATGTAAACACTTTGAGACAAGGATGCTTTAGTCACCGCTGTATGGTCAGAACCCAGTACAGCTCCTGGCACAGGGCAGCTTCTCAGTAAATTGCTATATGATGAACAGTTGGATGAGGGCAGGGCACAGACAGGATGTCTGGTGAGCTGAGTGACCAAATGATGAGAAGCTCAACAAGGCAGAGAGAGGGAAGCAGGAAAGAAGACTAGAGGTTGTGTTGAGCCTGGTGAACAATGGCTTCAAAGGAAAGCTATGAAAAAGCCTGCTTCAGTACCGGCTTCCTGCCAGGGAGTTGAGCTCTTACTCGGGTTCATTCCTTTCCCTTCCAGGCCTGGAACCTAGCTTAGCTTCTCATCCTTCCCGAGCTCATCCTTTTCCATCTCAAAGCTGATGATTCACAAATTTACAACTTCCTTCCAGATCTCCTGACTCCCGGGTCATACAAACTATGTATTTTCTAGATGCAGTTGTTTGGGGGTGTGTCTCACAGATGCTTACAACTCAACATGTTCAAAATTATCTGCATCTATACCCTTCTATCCCCTAAATAAACCTGCCCTTTATCCATGCTCCTCATTACCATTACTAGCCCTAGGACTCAACCAGGTATCCAATACTGAAACCAAGAGTACTCTTTTCCATGGATCACCAATCTTGTTGCTTCTAGTTAATGTCTTATATTTCATGGTTTCCCGCCCTCTATGGTGCCAGGAATCTTGCGTAATTATAGTGGATCAATGTGATAGGCCATAGTATATTATGTATCTGAATCTTCACCTTGTGAGCTAGAAAACAGTTGAAAACTGATATGTTTCATTACCATGGCTTCCAAAAACCCAAATCCCGTGTCACTCCCCTGCTTAAGAACCGCAAGATCCCAATTCCCATGTATGTATAGGGATTTCCATACCAATGAGCGATTCTTGGACACCAGCTGAGGTGTCCTACAATTCAACTCAATTCTGATACTATCTACCTAGAGATAGCATCAGATCCCACAGGTTGAGGTCTCAGTCCTACAAGACTGCCCCCGCCTTTCAGATGCCAATTATAAGCCCAGGTTATCACCTGTGCTTCCAACCAACCAGCTACAGATTGGGGACTTCAGTGGCTCCCTAATGCCCTTAGACTTCAGACTCGGTCACAAGTCCAGGTTGTTACCATAATTCTGAACAATTAATCAGAGGTTCCCATACCCCCTTTCTTGGGTTCCATTCACATACTAGAGTGGCTTGCAGAACTAGAGAAACATTTTACTTACTAGATCACTGGTTTATCATAAAAGGATATAACCCAGGGAAAGCCAGATGGAAGAGATGCACAGGCAAGGTATGTGGAAATGGGCATGGGCTTCTGTGCCCTCTTTAAGCATGCTGCCCTCACTGCATCTCTATGTCTTCACCAACCTGGAAACTCTCAAAAACCCTATCCTTTTGTGTTGTTATGGAAGCTTCATTATACAGACATGATTGGTTAACTCATTGACAATTGGCCATTGATTCAATCTCCAGCCTCTATTGCCTCCTTCGAGGTTGGAAGTTGGGGGGTAGAGGGTGGAAGGGTGGGACTGAGTGGTCTACCCCTATAATTACCAGGTCCACTGCACTGGCAACCAGCCTCCATTCTTAGGTGCTTTCTAGAAGTAACCTCATTGACCTACAAGAAGACATCTTTATCACTTTCAGTACTTAGGAAATTCAAGTGTTTTAGGAGCTCTGTTCCAGAAACAGGATGAAGACTAAATACATATATTTTTTTAAAGATTTTATTTATTTGACAGAGAGAAACACAGGCAGAGAGGGAACACAAGCAGGGGGAGTGAGAGAGGGAGAAGCAGGCTTCCCGCCGAGCAGGCAGCCCGATGTGGGGCTCGATCCCGGGTCTCCAGGATCATGACCTGAGCTGAAGGCAGTCGCTTAACCAACTGAGCCACCCAGGCACCCCATATTTTTAAATTATAATTCACAGTATAACAAATTCACCTGGGCTTCAAATGCCTTGAGGGCAAGATATGATCTATGTGTCTTACAGGCATCCCCTTCTAGTGGGCCCTGAACCCAAGTATCAGGAGATGATGTCTTTCAATTCAGTCCCTTGCACTGTCACCATTTATCCAAAGAGGAAGACTAGCTCGGTGTTTTGAATTTTCATCTTATCTTATCTGTTTCTTTACCCCAGAGAGATCTTTAAGGCATTAGTGGTTTCAGCTTTGCCAAGCAGAGCCCTCTGACTGTGGCAGGCCCCATCATTTGCCTGCCCAGGCCCAGATGTAGTAAACACCCCTGGTACTCAGTAATCTCGTCTCATCTATGAAGTCTTATCCCCCTTCTCCAGAACTTAATTCCTTTAGACTACTTTGTGATATCTCTAAAAACAAATATATTTTACCTTACCTCCCCCCCATTACTACAGGGGAAGTGATCATCCGCTGTGACCTTTTCATCTAATTGGAAGTGGAATTTGGAAGATTTTTTTTTTGTTCATATATGTCCATTAGGGAGATGTCCATTTTATCCTTAGAGAGGCCCTCTCAGTCAGTTTGTCTTCTAGAGTTAGGATCGACCGTTAACCTTTCTGTTAAGTAACATGACAGTGTTGGTTTGCATTTAAGGCCTTTGTTCTTGGGAGACATGTCCCTTTGAAGAATCACTCTCCGTGCAGTAAGATGCTCATTCTGAGATACACACCAAAACTGAGAGTAACTGAGGGTGCTATAGGGGATGTCTCCCATCCTATGTTTGTTTGGCAGTATAGGCATGTTATGTGGGACTGTGACTGATTTCTCTTTCTCTCCCTCTCCCTTTTCAGAGCATGATCATTACATTTCTGTAAGTAAATGTACAGATGATACAATTTCATTGTTTGCTGTCTTTTATCTTTTTTTTTTTTTAAGATTTTATTTATTTGACAGAGAGAAACACAGCTAGGGAGGGAACACAAGCAGAGGGAGTGAGAGAGGGAGAAGCAGGCTTCCCGCCGAGCAGGGAACCCGATGTGGGACTCGATCCCACGTCTCCAGGATCATGAGCCGAAGGCAGTCGCTCAACCAACTGAGCCACCCAGGCGCCCCTGCCTTTTATCTTTAAAAAAATTTTTTATTTATTCATTTGAGAGAGAGAGAGCAAACACAGCAGGGGGAGGGGCAGAGGGACAAGTGGACTCCTTGCTGAGCATGGATCCCAAAGCGGGGATTGATCCCAGAACCCTGAGATCATGACCTGAGCTGAAGTCAGACACTTAACCAACTGAGCCACCCAGATGCCTCTATTTACTGCCTTTTAATTAGTAATAGCTCTGAATAACATGTTTCTATTTCTAATTTTTTTTTTTAAAAAATGACTTATTTATTGAGATTAGGGAAGGAGGCAGAGGGAGAGAGAGAGAAAGACTCTCAAGCATACTCCCTGCTGAGTGCCGAGCCTGAGCCCAGGCTTGATCTCACCATCCTGATATTGTGACCTGAGCTGAAATCAAGAGTCATCTGCTCAACTGACTCAGCCACCCAGGTGCCCCTCTAATTTTTAAATGAGGAAACTGAGGCTCAGGGATGTCAAGTAACCTAGATCCAACACTAAGGTAGGGAAATCATGAATTTCACCCTCATCTGTATGCTTCCATAGTGGATGTACTTTACACCATTCTAGGGTGGCAAATCAAAATTTTCATCAAATAACAACTCAAGTAGATGGCACTGCTTGCCAGGACATTTGTGCTGACAATTCTGAGGATGTGTCTGAAATCATCAGGACTTTGTGCCATGACTGGTTATCAGTATCTTCTGTGGACACAGGGTGGAAGAGTGGTGACACCAGGAAATCTGTCTATATCATTTGCCTCCTAAGAATCTTCTATGAGAGTGCATATGGTAAAATGCTTTGTAAACTTAATAGAACTCTATAATTAGCTACATTAATGTCTTAAAAGATAGTTTATTTATTTATTTTGAGAGAGAGGATCTCAAGCAAATTCCATGTCCAGCAAGGAGCCTGAGGCAGGGGCTCCATCTCACGACCCTGAGATCATGATGTGAACCAAGAACAAGAGTCGAACTCTTAACTCACTGAGCCACCCAGACGCCCCTATTTATATTATTAACCTTACCTTTACTCAGATACTGTCCAGTGACCTTAACAACAAACAACAGAAATGGGTAAGAAGTGTGTGTGTCACTAGAAAGGAGGCAAAATAATAGAAACTAGTCCATAATGAATTTATCCAAGGAAAATCTTTTTTTTTTAAAGATTTTATTTATCTGAGAGAGAGAGAGAGAGAGAGAGAGAGAACACGAACATGAGGGTCAGAGGGTTAGAGGGAAATACAGACTCCAGAGAAGGGAGCCTGATATGGGACTCGATCCTTGGGACTCCAGGATCATGACCTGAGCCAAAGGCAGTCGCTTAACCAACTGATCCACCCAGGCATCCCCAAGGAGCTATTCCTGTAGTCAGTTTGGGTGGTGCACAGTCCCTATCGGGCAGGTGGGGAGTGGTGGTGTCTCAAACAGACCAGGTTCCGCCACTCACCACTGATAAAATCCAAAGGCACAAAATGGGTGATGGGGAAACGAGAAAGGAATTTACTTTGGTGAGGCCAACCCCTAGAAAGACAGCAGACTAGGTCTCAAAGATTATCTCCAAAGTGCAGAAAATAGTTCCAGCTTATAAGTAAAATGTGGGACAAAGGTGGGTGGATGTGAGCAGGTAGGCAGTGAAGGTCAAATGGGTCACTACCTTAAAGACAGTTCCGGGGGCGCCCGGGTGGCTCAGTTGGTTAAGCAACTGCCTTCGGCTCAGGTCATGATCCCGGAGACCCGAGATCGAGCCCCACATGGGGCTCCCTGCTTGGCGGGAAGCCTGCTTCTCCCTCTCTCACTCCCCCTGCTTGTGTTCCCTCTCTGGCTGTGTTTCTCTCTGTCAAATAAATAAAATCTTAAAAAAAAAAAAAAAAAAAAAGACAGTTCCGGGCAGGGTCCACCTGCTCAGGGTAGCACTTCCTGCTTAAGGGGGTAGTTTTTGTTCCCCGCCCGGGAGGCTTCACCCTCAGGGTCTTCCACCTGAGCCAAGAGACAGGCTGGAAAGAAGAACCCAATTAGAAAATCTGAGGTCAAAATTGGAGGTAGTTAAGTCCTCTTTCCTTGTCTCTACCCTCTGGCCTTTGTCCTCCATTCCAGAAGCCCCATTAGACCTCTCTGGGATTCTTCTCCTTCTGCAGCCTTCTCACTGGGGCTCCTAAGCCTAGCTATCCAGCCCCAGGGCCTTCTCATTGCTGTCCCAAGAGCAGCTGTCTGAGATAGTTGCTCGGTCCCCCATGAGCCCATCCAGTCTTCCTATCCAAAATGTGCTAACTCTGCCACTGAGCTAATCACGTTGTGGTGAATTGCCTAGTTCTGTACCCATTTTCTACCTGAGTCGGTAAGTTGTGCTGAGAGCAGGGACGGTATATGCCTTGTTGCCTCCGTGTTCTCGGTACCAACTCAGGACCTTGAGCACACATGCTAAATATCTCTGTCGGGTGAATTAATAGACAAATGATTTTCCAGTGTTTTGTGAAATTTCAAGAAAGGTGCTCACAGTAGAAGGTGACCTTTTTAAAAAAATAGGAGATATGGAGGGAACCACTTCTAACTTTACAGATTCAGTTTTAGCACATGAGGGCTTAAAATGAGTTGTGTATGAGCTTCATCGTCGCACCTATGTTCTATGTTTGGTTTTTAAAGTGAAGTGCTTTGCCTCAAATCCAGACATTTTTATTCATTTCTTGTTGTGTACTAAGTTAACATGCAAATTTCAATTGCCAGTTGAGTAGTTCTGGGTGATGCTTTCTTGTTACTATATGGCAGACACCCATGGTTTTCTCATTCATTCCATCTGGGTCTCCAGTGTGGTCTAATTATCCTGAAAAGCCAAGATGTGTTAGAGCTGAGCTTGATTACTCTAATGGCACACAATGTTTTTACAAACCTCCTGATTCCTGAATAATTATCATTATCATATGTATGTGTTTAGCCAAAAGCTTAATTGGAAAATTCCAGAATGAAACAATGCTACACGAGGAAAAAAAAAACCAACAAAAGCTTCCAGCCATTTTCTTTAAAAAATTAAAAAAAAAATCAAAGTGCTGCTAATACATACATAAAGTTAAACCATCAACTCATGCAGAAGGACTTATATTGCATGGCAATTATTCCCAGCCTACCTCTCCCCCGCCGTGGTCCTATGGAGGCAACCCCTTTGAACTCATTCAGCTGTTTCTCTTGGCGGTTTCCCTAAATAATACGCTTACATCACCAGGTCTTGATTCATCCATTTTAGACCTTAACTTAATTTCTAGCTATGTTAAATGAAGGTTTGTCTCATGGGGATAGTAGTTAGAGGTATTTTAAACTTTTCTTCCATTCCCAAGTTGCCTTTATTTCCTTTATGTGGGACTGAGGTCCAGGCTGCGTGCATTGTTAGGTGGGTCCCTTATGTCAGGGTGGTCTCTTGTTCTCTGCACAGCCTCTGCTTTACCGACAGCTCCATTGTATGAGGATGCCCCTTGGCTCTTGGTTATATGTTTTGTTTGGTTGTCTTAGAGTGAGTCTTTGTTTTGGAGGTTTTCCTCGTGTTCTGTTGCCTACTGCAGCACAGAGGAGAACCAGATCATAGATCCTCTCTGTGATGAGGACTCTGTGTTTGCAGTGGACTCAGACTGAAGGACTTCACTTAGGGTGAGCAGGTGGGAAGCCACTCTCTTAGACATTTAACTGGAAGACCTCCAAAAGCAAAACTGTAGGAGTTTGGGGATGTTTAATTCTTTCTTAGAGAAGAACATTGGCCATTTTTCTGGGTGTGGGGTGCCATGTCAAGCCATCACATGGCTATTTGTTCAGAGGGGGTAAGGTTCAGCTCTTGTCTTACTCCTACCCTTTGTTGTATTGGGAATTTATATGACACAAGCCACTTGAGGGGTCCCAGGTTGATTTGCTCCCCTGCTTGGCTGCTGTTTCCCTCCCTCTTCACCCTGTCATGTGCATTCTGGTCTTTGGCTTCCTGTACTTGGCTTTACTAGTTACCTCCATTCTCTACTTTTATGTGTACATAGCATTAAAAAAACTAATAAAATTTACTGTTTTCACCATTTTTAAGTTTGTGGTTCAGTGGCATTAACCACATTCACAGTGTTGTGCAACCCTCACCACCATTCACCTCCAGAGCTTTCCTGTCCACTCAAACCAAAACTCTGTACCTATTAAACAATACCTCTCTCTTCTCCCCTCCCCACAGCTGCTGGCAACCACCATTCCGTCTTCTGTGTCTATGATTTTTTTTTAAAGATTTTATTTATTTGACAGAAAGAAACACAGCCATAGAGGGAACACAAGCAGGGGGAGTGAGAGAGGGAGAAGCAGGCTTCCCGCTGAGCAGGGAGCCCCACGTGGGACTCGATCCTGGCTCTCAGGGATCATGACCTGAGCCGAAGGCAGTCGCTTAACTAACTGAGGCACCCAGGCACCCCTTCTGTGTCTATGATTTGACCACTCCAGGCACCTCAGTATAAGGGGAATCATACAATATTTGTTCCTTGTGTCCATCCTCTATTTTACATTTTCAGTAAGGCTGCTGAAAGGCACTTGGGTGACTCAGTCAGTTAAGAATCTACCTTTGGCTGAGGCACGATCCCAGGGTCCAGAGATCAAACCCCTCATCGGGCTCCCTGCTCAATGGGGAGTCTGCTTCTCTCTCTTCCTCTGCCTGCTGCTCCCTCTGCTTGTGGAATCTCTCTCTGACAAATAATTAAATAAAATCTTTAAAAAAAAAGTCTGCTGAAATGTCTTATTTCTTTATTTCCTTTGAAATTACCATCTCTTGTGGATTTGCACCTTTAACCTCCTTTACTGTTATTTTAGTAGAGTACTGGGAGGCATGGAGATAAAAATGTTGGATTAAAGAGTCATCTTTTTTTTTTTTTCCACAATCTGAAATGGGCAGGATTTGAAGGGAACATGAATCTTGTAAGAAAGGATGGAAACAAAGTTTGGTCCAATTTATTAGGCTTTACCCTGGAGCACTTCCAGTTCTCAGGAACACATGACACATGGTCCTGTAGAGTTAAAATATCAGGTGGTGGTCTTATTACTTGGAGAGATGGAGCTTAGATTTTAGGGCTGCCAAAACACCTGGGAATTGAGGGGGGACTTACCAGAAAGGAGACAGTGATGGGGAGAAACTACAGAATGTGCATATAAATTCCCTCTAATCTCCGGCTGATTCCTAAAGTGAACAGTCACATGGCAAGACTTCAGCGGATGCACCTGAAAGTTTTAGCTAGAATTTTAGATAGAAATGTCTAGACTAGCCTGAAGTTCAAGTCCCGACAGATAGGGGCTCAATGAAGTCCTACCTCTTTTTACTGAAAACCAAAAGGATCATGACTTACAAGTAAGCGCAGGGTTGAGAGTTATCAGAAATCAAAAACATCCCTGGGAAGACTTAACATCAGATTGAAACTGCTGAATTCCAGACAGTCAACTTGAAGACATGTCAATAGAAATTATTGGAATGAAATATAGCAAGAAAATGATTGAAGAAGATGAATAAAGTCTCAGTGGCTTTGGAATGTGCTTTTGGAGTTCCAAAGGAGATGAAAAAAAGAATGGGGGTAGAAAATATATTCCAAATACCAGTGTTCAAAAGTCCCCCAACTTGGTGAGATACACCAACCCCAGACCCAAGATCCAAAAGAGAATCTACAGGGGTGCCTGGGTGGCTTAGTCAGCTAAGGCTCTGGCTCTGGATTTTGGCTCAGGTCATGATCTCAGGGTCATGAGATTTAGTCCATGGGCAACCACAAGTTAAAACCCAATGACTTTTAGGCCCATGGTTAGTGCAAAACAGAGGAATACAGAAAGACAAATGCAGAAGGTCAACCCCTCTGTGACGGAACTTTGGTAACTGGACAATGATAGGCCAGGAAACAATTCCAAGGGCTTATTCTGTATCTGGAAGCTTGGTAAGCATCTCTCCCAGAGAACCAGGGCCATGGCTGGGGTGAAGCAAGGCAGGCACCTAATGCACACAATTTAAGGAGGCAATCATTCCCAAAGTAGGATTCCAGGAAAGAGAGAGAGAGAATCCTTGCTGTCTGTTCCGGGAACATCTGCCAAAGAAAAGCAATACTACTATAGGATTTGGGATCACTGTCTCACAAACAGCCCTTACATGCCACGAAATGATAACAACCACCCCAAGAACTGGGGTATACTGGTAATAAAGCATTTAATCATTTGATCTTCCTATGACCTGCATTGCAGAGCAGAGAACCAGTGTGATCATGCTTCTCTCTTTATAGTGGGAAGAAAACTGAGGGTCAGGGAAGGTGGTGGTTTTGACCTGAGGAGTTAATGGCTGAGCCAACACCAGCACTCAAGGATTCTCAGTCTGAACCTCAGTTCTGTCTATTGCCCCTAGAAGAGAAAGTCATCCACTTGGTAACTGACTCAGCTCTGTATCTTTGTGTGCAAAATTCATTTCTGCTCTGCCTCGTATCTTGACTAATTATGTGTTCTGACAGTGACCTGAGTTATTGAAGATATAAATACATAAATTATGATACGTATAGGTATAGCTATTGGCAGATAAAAAATGATAGAGTAACTCATCAATATAGTATTGTGAAACACTTTCATAATAATGGCCTTCTCCTGGCGATTCAAAGCATCATAAAAAGAAACAAATTACGATAGAACAACTTTCAGAGTTTATAAAACAATTTTAGAACAAAAGTAAAAAAAGTGAGCAAAATAATAAAAAGAACAGTAAAGTATATAACATGTTACTATATTCCAGTCATTTTATGTAAATTACATAGCAGTAATTCTTAAATTTAAATGTTATGGGATGTCTTGCCAAAAGTATTACTTTTGCCAAAAGTAATACTCACCATTTACCTCTAAAAAATATTAAAAGTTAGAGTTAAAAGTTCAAAGTTATTTCATGGGGTAATGCTTTAAAGAATCGGTCATCTTTCCAGATACACTTCACCACTTACAAGATCTGGGCACCATATTGGTGTTTATTTACATAGTTAGTTGGAATTCCAAAGTGTCTGGGGCATAAGTATGCACTGGGTCAGTAAGATGGCAACCCCCTACAATATCTTCTGGCTTTGGAGTGTTCTGGGTGAGGGAAATGTGCTTTAAAGGCTCCGTGCTGAGCAGAGGCAGTGGTGGCAGTGTGGTGATGGCAGAGGCGGCAGTAGTCAAGGTGGTGGTGGTGGGGATGGCCATCACGGTGATGGCAGTGGGGGTTATGGTGGTGGTGGTGGCGCTCATGGCCATCATGGTGGTGACAGTGGGGGTTACGGTGGTGGTGGTGGGGCTCATGGCCATCATGGTGGTGGCAGTGGGGGTTACGGTGGTGGTAGTCGTGGTGGTGACGGTGGGGGTCATGGCAGGGATGGCAGCAGTGATGATGACAGAGATGGTGATAGTCATGGTAATGGTGGCTGTGTGTTTAACGAATGAGAGAGAGAGAGAGACAAAGAAACATTCAGAGGTTTACTGTCTGCCACAAAACACAATATCAAATGTTAAGAGGTGCAAAGGAATTAGATATACTGGAAAGAGAAGGTGTTCCAGAAGCATATGATAGGAACGATGAAGAACTGGCCCAATTGGGGACCTCACTGTTCTGTTGTTGAGAATATGAGCCCTGAGCCTGGGCCTAGTGCCAAGCCAAGTAGCTGAAGGCAAAGGAGGCTGGGAAGCATTGCCTACACATCATGGCAGGGTTTCCCAGGGGCAATATGATGACTGGAGCCACCTGCAGATTCCCTTTGCAAGTGATCACCCATGGGGACCCATTTTGCCTGGCTTCTGCACAGGCAATTGCATTATGGGCAAGGACAAAATGTAAATGGAAACCATTTCCCACGTATCTAAATGTTTAAAGGTTACAGTTCAAGCAATAAATGGTTAAGTAAAATATGTTCTTTTTCTCTGAATAAACTATACTTTCAAGCCAACCTGGAAGGCCAGATTCAAAGGTAAAATTCTCAGATTCCTTGGAGTCCCACACTGGAACACAATGAAGTGGGGACAGCCAGCCCCACAGTGGCCTACTCCCCCTTCTCTTCCCGCTCTCAGCTTTTCCCACACAGTGAAGGCCTCCCCTTCACATGAGACTGTGCATTCTAATCAGTTCATATTCCTCAAAATGCCACTTCTTGGTCACACTCAAACCTAGGGAAGCACACACCCTGGCAATATGCCGCGCCTAAGGACAGAGGACTTGGGGAAGAGAGACCCACACAGGCTAGCCCTGGTAGCGGGCATGAAGCTGTTTAGGTATGGCATTCTGGAGATCTGGGTGGCCAAGGCATGGATTAGAATAGGGCTCAGTAAACTATACTTCTAGACAAGACCTAGCTCTCTGCCTGCTTTTTTTTTTTTTTTTTAGTAGGCTCTGTGGGCATGGAGCCCAATGTGGGGCTTGAACTCACAACTCTGAGCTCAAGACCTGAGCTGAGATCAACAGTTGGTTGTTTAACCACCTGAGCCATCCAAGCAACCCCTCTTCCTGTTTGTTTGTTTCTTTAAGATACATTTATTTATTTTAGAGAGATAAGAGAAAGAGAGAGAGAGAGAGAGAGAGAGAGAGAGAGAGAGAGAGAGAGAGAGAACATGAAACAGAGGGCAGGGACAGAGGGAGAGGGAAAGAATCTCAAGCAGACCCCACTAAGTGCAGAGCCCTTGGCGGGTCTTAATCTCAGGACCCTGAGATCATGACCTGAGCCAAAACCAAGATTTGGACACTTAAACAACTGAGCCTGTTTTTGTAAATAAAATGTTGTTTGAGTCCCAGACACACTCATTCATTTGCTAGTATCTATGGCGGCTTTCTCCCTACAATGACTCAACTGGATAGTTACAGTAGAGATCTTAGGGCCTGCAAAGCTTAAAGAATTTATTCTCTGTTCCTTTAAAGAACAGACTTGCTGACATTCCATCTAGAAGGGGGAGTGGGTGGGCTCTCATGTGCTTGCCTCCTTGGCTCTAGACTTGGGAGATACTGCTCAAAGAGGGTCAGAACGGAGTTCCTTAAAGTGTGGGGCCCCAAACACAAATCTGACCATAAGGGATCATCAGACAAATCCAAATAGACATTCTGCCAAAAGAAACCTTGTATTCTTCAAACTTCCCATCCCATGGGAGACAAAAAAAGGGCCAAGGAGTTATTCCCAATTAAAGAGGAATAAAGAGACAAGACAACCAAAAACTACGTGACTACTAAAAGATTAGATCTGCGACCAGGAAAAAATATGCTATAAAGTACAATATTGGGATAACTGGTGAAATTTTCATAGGTCTGTCAATTAGGTAACAGCTTTATATTGACATTAATTCCCATTTTGAGAACTATAGTGGGATTACGCAAGTATAATGCATAAAAGCCAGTGTCTTATTTTTAGGAAATTCACAATAAAATATTTAAGAGTGAAGGGATATGATGGCTCTAACTTAATCTTTTTTTAAAAGCATGTACTCTCTTTTTAAAGATTTTTATTTATTTATTTTTGTCAGAGAGAGAGTACAAGCAGGGGAAGTGACAGGCAAAGGGAGAAGCAGGATGCCTGCTGAGCAAGGAGCCCAATGTAGGATTTGATCCCAGAACCCTGGGATCACGACTTGAGTTGAAGACAGATGCTTAACTGACTGAGCCACCAGGTGTCCCCTAACTTACCCTCAAATAGTAATAATAATAATGTAGAGAGAAAATAAAAAAAAAGATATAGCAAATAGGGCAAAATGTTAACAGTGATTTAACAGTGATTCTGTGAAGTCCTTCTAGATTTCCTTTTTTTTTTTTAAGATTTCATTTATTTATGTATTTATTTGACAGACATAAAGAGAGCACAAGCAAAGGGAAGCAGCATAAGGAGAGGGAGAAGCAGGCTCCCCACCAAGCAGGGACCCTGACGTGGGGCTTGATCCCAGGACCCTGGGATCATGACTGGAGCTGAAGAACAGATGCTTGCTTGACTGAGCCACCAAGCGCCCCCATTAAAGTCTTATTTATTTAAGTAATTTCTACTCCCTATCGAACTCATGACCTAGAGATCAAAAGTTGCATGCTTTTCTGTCTGAGACAGCCAAGCACCCCTTAGGGGTTCTTTATATTCTTTATATACTTTTTGCAACTTTTCCCTAAGTTCAAAATTATTTCATAATAAAAGTGAAAAAATAAAATGAGAGGAAAAGGCCATCCATCTCTCATCTTCACTCGCTGAACCCCTTTCCCCCACCATCATATTCATTATAACTCTATAAATTATAACAAATTACAAATGAAAAGGAAATGAGTATAATTATGGAAAGGGGAAGAAAAAAATCATTGTAGCAGCTGGTGTCATTACCCACGCAAGGCCCATCAGCGGTGTTCTTAGGCTTGTTCGGGCTCGTAAGATGATAGAGGCCAAGAACCATAGCAGTGAGCAGAACAGATCTGGGGGCTCTTTGCTGCGAGTGTGCTTGCCACAGTTAACTCAGTGGGGGCAAGGAGGCAAGATCCACATCTGGTCTTTGTGGGAGCTGCTCTGATTTAAATGCCCATGCCTCATGGGAGGCAATCTCACAATTCTAGAGGCATAGCGTCCAGGGTCTCTGTAAGAGATGTGCCCAGTTACAAGAGTTCCATACCTAGGAAACCCAAAACAGTGGTTTTCCCATCAGGTAATTATCTTTCAGTCCAGAACATTTACCAGTGATCTTTTTACTGTAAGCAATGTTGGCTAGCAACGTAGTTGACATACACTCTCAGGGAAATAAACCTAGGATTAAATTCTCATGCAGAAACATTTTGTTAAAACTTTGCCAATGTCTACCTCCATGACTTGTTGAAAACTTTTTTTTAAAAGTAGGCTTCACACCCAGAATGGAGCCCAACGTAGGGCTTGAACTCACAACCCTGAGAGCAAGACCTGACCTGAGAGCAAGAGTCAGATGCTCAACCGACTGAGCCACTCAGGCACCCCCATTGAAAACTTTTAATAAAGAAAAAGACAAGTTAGCACGTCTTTTGGACACCAGAATTTATATTACCCAGTGAGGTAAGGATGACCCCTCCATACCCTATGTAACTGGAATGGTCTTTGGCCATCTGTCTTTATAGTGCCTACAATACCCTTTCTGTTCTGGGAATTCTAGGAATTTTACATCAGATAATATTACATGATCGTTTTTAACAAACCGAACATACTACAGTGAAATCTAAACTTTTTAGAAAAGCAGTCCCACCCCCTGCCTCTTATGCTGTGTAAATCAAGGGTTTTATCCATTCTGAAAGTACATCCCTGGCCTTTAAATTATTGCTTTAAAAATTTTGCGCCTGGCACTTAGAAACTGCTTGCATTCCCATCAACTTTCACTAGATGGCAGCAGAGAACACTGGTCAGGCTTCAGTGTTGTACTAAATCGGCGTACATCGCTTTGGACAGACTCCGGGGTTGGCCTGAGGTTTCCCGGTTTCCACACACTGGGCGCTTTCTTTAACCTTTTACTGGTGGCCCCAAGCCCTGTTGTCACTCTAGCCCTGCTTGCACCTGCTGGCCACCATCTGGTGTCTCTGTTTGCCCTTGGCTTGCTTGTGTGTTCTCAAACATTTTCCCATGTAGATTGAAGTTTAAATGGAGTTGGCCGTTCCAATTCAGTCCTACCACAAGTATGGGGTCTTCCAGTTAATTCTCTTGTCTGCGCAGCCCCCCTCCAACACCCACCTGGTTAGACATCC
This sequence comes from Spilogale gracilis, assembly GCA_004023965.1. Lineage (NCBI taxonomy): Eukaryota > Metazoa > Chordata > Mammalia > Carnivora > Mephitidae > Spilogale > Spilogale gracilis. Next base: position 226,346 of record PITA01000875.1, read on the forward strand.
ATGCAGCCCAGCTGGGATTCTGGCCAGGTCCCTTTCATGGACCCTGAGCAGTTTCTCCTCTCAGGGTGAATTTGATTTTACTTCAACCTGCATCTGCCTCGTGCCTCCACGTTTTCTACGTCAGAGAATGAGTAAAAGAACTCTTCCACCCAGACATTCAGAGCCTTGTTGGCATTTCCTTCACCCATGTAGTCCATTGGTAGAACTAAAACGAGAGTTTGAAGGTCTACCCTATTGCTAACGTCACTCCGAGATGCCATGGGAAGATCTTCGGAGATTCAACCTAACGCGCAGCCTCGTAAGGCTACTGGAAGCCACACACACACTGGTCTATTCAGAAGACGCAGGACCAGAGCCACACATGCCAGCAAAGCAGTATTTGCTAATCCCAGCAGCGGGAATTATTGGAGCAGTTCACTCAGCACAGAGCTCAGAGGCAAGAAGAAAAGATCTACATACGGCAGGTGCACAAGTTGCCCTGATCTCATGTCCCCTGGCAAACAAGATCTTTGAAACAACGGCAAAGGCATGGTTTCTAGGGTCCCCACAAGGAACTTGCAGGTTGGCAAAGGAAACTAAGGCTATAGTGACTCCCAGTCCAGATAAAAGTTACAAATCAGGGGTCATTTTTGTCATAAGCATTATTGCCTAGTAACATAGTTGACACATACCATCTTTATCTGTTTCCAGGAAAACCGAAAATTAACCCAAAATCATACTTTCATACAATAGAGAAAAGGTTTAATACTTTGCCTATACCTAGAAGTTAAAAAGAGTCAAATAAAAAACTACAGTTCTTTGTTTGATGAAAATAAATGAAGAAATTCAGCAAAGTAGCCAGATAATTTTTAAAAAAATCTTTTAATGTACCAGCAATGATTACATAATGTAATAGGATACACATTTCTTTCATAATAGCAACAGAAACCATAATTACTTAATAGATAAAATATACATAATAATATACAAAAAATATTCAAGCCCTACAAGAAGAATACCTTAAAACTTGACTGAAATTCCTGAATAAATGAACCATGTTAACTGGATGAAAAGAGTCAATATGGGGCACCTGGGTGGCTCAGTCAGTTAAGGATCTGCCTTCAGCTCGGGTCATGATCCCAGGGTCCTGGGATTGAGCTCCGCGTCGGGCTCTGTGCTCGCGGTGAGCCGGCTTCTCCCTCTCCCTCTACTGCCGCTTTCCCTACTTGTGCTCTATTTCTTCGTCAAGTACATAAATTTAAAAAGAAAAGAGTCAATATTATAGAGATATGAATGCTCTCCAAAAAACTATACAAATGTGGCATAATTCCAATAAAAATCTCAATAGAATTTTTGTATGGAATTTGAAAAATTGATCCAAAATTCACCTGGAAGCATACATGTGCAAGAAATTTTTGAAAGAAAAAGAGTTGGACTTAATTTATAGGCATCAAACATACTAGAAACTTATCATGATCAAGAGTACAACTTTGGCCCAGAAATAGGCATCTATATCAGAAATGAATAATTGCGCTCAGAAACAGATACTTTAGTTTTCTTTCATGTTGATATAACTTAAGTAAAACACGTGAATCTTATGTGTAGAGCACTGTATATTTTTACATGTGTATATTTCTGCTTTACCACCACATAGATAAAGATATGGATGGTACCCCAAGAGGTTTGCTTGTCCTCTGTCCCCATTGTTATCAATCCCCCCCCCCCCCCCCCGGTCAAAAATAGCCATGGGCCAGTTTTGCCTCTTTGTGAACTTTATGTGAATAGAATCAAACAGATGTAATATTTTGTGGCTGGCTAGTTTTGGTCAGCATTGCATTTGTGATATTCACCCATGTGCTTGCATGCAGATATAGTTTGTTCTTTTTCCTTATTATAGTATTCCACTCCATACATATATTCATATAACAAAATGTGGTTACCCGTTCTATTGTTGATGCAATTGGGGTTGCTTCTAGCTTTTGGTCATTACGAATAAAGCTTCTGTGAACGTCCTTCTACATTTCTTTCACTGAACTTAAGAACTCATTTATATCAGGCATAGTCCCCAGAAATGGAACTGCTAGGTCATAAGATAAATATGTATGTTTACTTTTTTTTTTTTTTTTTTTTTAAGTAGGCTCTATCCCCAGTGGGGAGCTCAGTGCAGGGCTTGGATTCATGACTCTGAGATCTGACCCAGATCAAGGCTCAGATACTTAACCAACTGAGCTGCTCAGGCATCCCATGTATGTTTAGCTTTAGTCAATGCTTCCAGTTTTCCAAACTGGTTGCACCATGGTGGGGGTTGAGAGTGTTGGTTTATAGCGGTAAATCAATTGTGGTTTGAATTTGCATTTCCTTGACGACTAAAGATGTTGAGTGCCCTTTCATCTGCTTATTGGTCATCAAGACATTCTCTTTTGTGAAGGTCAGTGCGAGTCTTCTGTCTCTCCCCTTCCCTAAAATTGACCCAGATATTTCCTAGTTAATTTATAGGAGTCTTTGTCAGATATATGTTTTGCAAACATCTCCTGCTGGTCTGTCACTTACTTTTTCTTTTCTTTCTTTTTTTTTTTTTTTTAATTTTATTTATTTGACAGAGAGAAACACAGCCAGAGAGGGAACACAAGCAGGAGGAGTGAGAGAGGGAGAAGCAGGCTTCCCGCTGAGCAGGACTCGATCCCAGGTCTCCGGGATCATGACCTGAGCCGAAGGCAGTTGCTTAACCAACTGAGCCAGCCAGGCGCCCCCTGTCACTTACTTTTTCAACGTGTTTTTTGTTTTTAAAAGATTTTTTTTTTACTTATTTATTAGAGAGGGGAAGAGAATCTTTCTTTTTAAAAAAGATTTTATTTATTTATTTGACAGACAGAGAGATCACAAGTAGGCAGAGAGGCAGGCAGAGAGAGAGGAGGAAGCAGGCTCCCCGCTGAGCAGAGAGCCCGACGCAGGCCATGATCCCAGGACCCTGAGATCATGACCTGAGCCAAAGGCAGAGACTTTAACCCACTGAGCCACCCAGGCGCCAACGGGAAGACAATCTTGAAGCAGACTCCATACTGAGCTCAGAGACTGATGTGGGGCTTGATCCCACGACCATGAGATCATGATCTGAGCTGAAGCTAAGAGTTAGATGTTTAACCAACTCAGCCGCACAAGTGCCCCTTTTTCACTTTCTTAATAGAGTCTTTTGATGAGTAGAAGTTTTATTAACTTAATTAATGTATAAGTTAAGCTTATTTAGTTTATAAATTGAATTAATGTATTAATCTTCTATAGTTACTGCTATTTGTGTCGAATTAAGGAAATCTTTGCCTGTTCTTACCCACTAACATGGTCTTTTATGTTTTCTTTAATACTATTATTGTCTTACTTTTCACATGCTTCCCAAATTAATTTTTGTTTATGGTGTGAGGTAGAGGTCAAGGTTCATACTTTGTTATATAAATATTCAACTGACCTAAACATATTTATTGGAAAGACAATCCATTCCCCCATTAAATGGTACTGGAGGTTCTAGTTAGTGCAGTAAGGTAAGAAAAAGAAGTAAAAATCATCTTGATTAGAAAGGAAGAAGAAAATAGTTTTTATTCATTGATAGTATGATTGTATAGAAAATCTTCTATATGTATAAAAATCCCCCCAGAGTAATAAGTGAGTATGTTTTTGTAAGTTTTCAGGATACAAGATTAGCATATAAAAATCATTTATATTTCTTTTTTTTTTTTT